>JARFOC010000007.1:39718-78171 GCA_031763485.1 Osmoderma eremita
TGTTTACTATCCATGCTACGCATGTAGGCTCTACGTTGAGCGTTAGGTCGTACAATTAGAAAGTGTCGCTAGTGTACGTCAGGATGTCTGGAACTACGCAATCAGACGTGCTGTGCGATCCCCGAGGTATATTTATGTATTTTTAAACATATTTATATACTTTACTTTTGGAAGTATGCATAATAACACCTTTACGAACATTTTACACTGGATACTTAATTTATAAGAACGAAACATTGTCTTACATCCACCTGTAGGTATGTCTATAAGTCTCGCTAGCATACTGTATAGTATTATCAATAAAATCATAAAACTGAACAGCGACCAGTTGGCATTTTGCTTTAGAGCAAATCTGAAGATGTGTAACTTTCACATAATTAAAGCAACGTTGATAGGAATTTAAAATAGTATATAACTATTACTAGCAGCATTCCCATTACAACGCAACCTAGTGTTTATACAACAGCATATCAAAACAATACTAATTGTTACGCATCTTAATTAATAAAGCGTTAATATAAATGTAGCAACTGCCAAGTGAAATTGCCAAGATTTTTCTTCATTGAGTTACCACAAAATGCGAAACAATAGGCCATTGTTAAAAGCCACGCTCGGTTAATTTTCAATAATACAACAATATGATTGTTTTCTGGCTGATTGTGACGTTTTGAAGTTCTGTGCATTCATATTGCACAGACTACGTCATATTAAGAGATAGGAAGGATGTTATTCTCGTGGACTTTTGGCATCTTTCCATGTAGAATCATTTGATACGGACATAGAGTTTTACTTGAATTGATTTCCCATACCCCTGACCTCATGTTTAAATTTTGTTATCCCTAAATCAAGTATCAAGGAGAAAAGGATTGTGCATCGATGTTACAACCCTCATTTTCTTAACAAATTATAACTTTGTTCCAACACGCAGTTCGCGTACGGTTCGTGATCACGTGAACGAATCAGAAAACATATTACAGTTCTAGAAAACTCCAATCTGTTGTCCGATTGATTCACATCACGAACCGTATACGCGAACAGTCCAATCTTTACGCATGGGCTCGCTGGGCTAGAGCTCAGGGCCCCGCGATGAATGGGGGCCCAAAACCTTAGCGACTGCAGCGGAATTGATGTTAAATTTTTCAATCACTATATAAGATTCGATTACTATTACATGATTTACAAACTGGTTGCTGGCTTAGTCTTAGCTAATCTGTGCAAAATTGTTTTGTTTACTCTACATACCAAAGCATTTCAAATTATTCGCTTCGCCCAACTTAATTGCTTACTGTTAGGTATGATAAATCCTTTGTTTAGTCAACTAGACGATTGTTTGTAACTGTGACGAATTTGCTAAAATCTATTACAATGACATTAGCGCGAAAGAGTTGGGGGTGGAATGGATGCACCTAACAGAATATTTGGGAGATGTCCGAAATAGTGAGAGTGAAGAGGCCATGAGTATTTCAGAATTACATCATCTTTTAAGAGAAAGTAATATTGAAGACGCTTTTCTGAATATTGAAATAGTGATTAGAATCATTTTATGCATGATAGTCACTAACTGTAGTGGAGAACTGAAAAGGCTCAAAAGTGAATTGAAAAGTACAATTCTCCAGGAAAGATTGAACGGTGTGTCGCTGATGTCCATTGAAAACGAGGTGGTTAAAAAATAGACTTTGAAGATGAAGCTTATATTTATAGATAAAGCAAGATGACTAGTGGATAATAAATGTACATCGTTTTAAAGATTCACTGTATTGCGCTATGAACATATGCATCAACCTAAAATTGTATTGCGAACTAAAAAGGAAACAATAAAGGAAATCATCTTCTCAATCACATGGTCTCCCACGAAGCGAATTTCCATGCAATAAAGTCGAAACCGCGCTGTAAAAATTCGTTTTTATTGGCATAACAACAGTCTCAAAAGAGAATCGTCGGAATTTCAGACTTTAACCCGATTATATCTATCCTTCTCTTTCCCCAACTCCTAACCTCTCGTCTATCGGTGAGGGGTTTTAAAATTACGTTAGCCGCTAGAATCGACGTAGTAATAAAGACAGTACAAAGAGCCGGATCGCGGAAGAGCGGTTTCCCAATCAAATCTTACGAGTAGTCTCTAATTTTATTCCTTTCTTCGATTGTTGCAGGAGCGATGCTTTCCTAGAACCGTACTTGCAAGGTTTAGGTGATCGCCAGAGTCCGGGCGTTGGGGCACCCTCCCCATCGCCACCACCAGCTTGCCGTATAGGGCCCTTCCTCTTACCAGGACCGGCGTCAAGGTCGCCGTCGAGGGAGTCGCTGATTTCCTCGAACGGTGGTTCTGATGCTGGAAGCGAGGATAGCGGAGATACTGGTAATAATTGCAAATGTTTAATCAATTATAGATCTTTATATTTTGTAAGTTTAGTTACTCATTGACTTAACTTAACGTATTATGAATCAAAATTACATAATTTTACAGGATACGGAGCTGCTTGTGATATAGGATTACTAGAACGCTTGAGTAGATCGCATCCAATCTGGTTCCTACCCGGCATTCAAAGAGCAGGTGCTTTCCACCTACTTCAAGGCAAAGAAGAAGGTTGCTTCGTCGTACGGCAATCCTCCCAACCGGACACCATGGCGTTGTCAGTGCGTCTACCACCGGATAAAGGTCCTTACATCGAACACTACCTTATCCAATCATCGTTCGGCCGCCTTGGTCTTGAAACTAGTGAAAATCGCTTTGATAACATCCCCAGCCTCATTTCTCACTACGCGACTTGCTGCGACGAACTCCCTGTCCAACTCACCCTACCCAAGGCCATCAGGGAGGCGCGCAGTCGCCAACAATTGTCTTCCTACGCCCTCCTCGGTCAGGAATTCTGGAGGTACAGTCCTCCCCCTTCTGCATCGTCGAGTCCCGACGCTGACCTAGTGCTCAATCTCAACCCGCTCATGAGTACCTTTAAGACTGCCGAACCCTCAACACCAGTGCCAAATGATCAGAAACCCGCAAGGCCCAATACGTTGAACCTCATCAATAATATCGATCCAAACAACGAGGGAAGAATCGAACCGATCAAGTGCATCCCTTCGTTTAAGAACGAGCAAGTATCTAAGACGCCCCCGCCGCCTCCACCTAGGTGGTCTAAACCGACGACACCACAGAGTAACATTACAGTTACTACAACTGTCACTTTTAGCGTGAATTCTCAAAGTCCAAGGTCGGAACAAGCACCACCCTCGGAGATTATTTGTGACGCAAAAAGAATGTCACCTGAAGGTCAAACATCGACTATGAGCTCGAAAGGAAGCAGCATAAGGCGTGGGCCAGAAACTATGACGTCTCCTAACGGTTCTGTGTTGTCTCCAAATTCGGATTCAAATAGTCTGACAACTCCTGACACCCTCTCACCGTTATCAGTCACGAAAACGGCTAGGACCAGTCGGAGGGCTAAACACAAAGTATCTAAACACTACCAAGAGTCTGATATACTAGAATCCCCTACCGTATACTATAGGAGTGCTGTAGGCGATAAAATCAGTGACTACGAAGATTTATGGAGCAACGAGCATGGAAATCAGAAGAATAAAACTACAAACCTAGCATCACCCGACCTCTTACAGCACACGGGGACTATTGTCTCTCTAAATAACAATATCCTAAGCCCAACCGAATCCCAAACCACCGGTTCACAACACAGCCATTGTAGTACCCCGAACGGTAACCAGAATTCCAGTAACCTTTCAATACAATCCCCAATCAGCGAGAGCAATGGTGCTTTGTCACAGGATACAACGCATTCTCCGAAGCAAAATAGCCCATTCTACGCGGAGCCTGCAGACTCCCTCGCCCAAAATCCCGTACCTAGAAGACTGTTTAATCGGAACATCATTCCTGTCCAACAGAGGCATTCAAATCCTGCAGTATTGCTGTCGCACTCGCCGATGAGTCCCGGCTTCGAAAGACCCGATCCTACAGACTTCAACGGTGAATATTCACTCGAATTTTTATGGTCTTCAATGAATTATCTACAGATTTTCATTGTCTAGGCACGATGTCTTCATCAGTGGATAACCTAAGTCCAAAGCAACGCCTGACCGGTATTAAGAAACCCGAAGTGAAACCGGTCCTGCCTCCTTCTATCAAACCCAAAACAACTGATACGTGGCAAGTTGATAACAGTTGGAAATTCGTTGGTGAGTTGTTAGTGGTTTTAATTTTTTTTTATATAAACTTACTACTTCATATTGATTCAGTTTTTTAATTTGGCGCCATAGACTTTAGTGTGTTTCACGTGTAGGGTGTGGTTACATTGCATATCTAAATTTGACAGGTGACCTGCAGGTATTCTGAAGAAGCTGGTTAGGCGAGTCCTTTTATTCATCGATGAACAAAGAGCATTCAGCGGAAATTCATCGACCCGTTTGTATATTCATCGATGGAATAGAGATTAACTTAGTAGAGCGTTCGTATTTTCATCGATTAATTAAATTGCATCCATCGGAAATCCATCGACTCCGTTGGAAGAAAAGACCGATGGATCCGATTAAATTGACAAAGTGTGGAAAAGTAAAGCAGTTATTTAAGCCTTTAGATCCATGAAAACCACAAACACCTCCTCATTCTATTGCCCTTTCTGATATACTTCTGATTATGTGAATATTGTCTGTTTTTTGCTTTCCTTGTCTGTATGCCGCTTGTTAATCTGCTAATTTGTGTCCAATACACTTTAGGAGTTTCTTCTGCAGTATCTTTGTGTACATTTTAAATGCAATCGAAGACAGACAAATAGCTCTATAGTTCTGACATAATGTATATTCTTCTTTTTTTGTATATTAGAATTATTATATTATTTTCCCAATCATCCGGTATTCGTTCTTCCTTCCATGCCTTTTTGAATATGTCCACCAACCATTCCCTACCTGTCGGTCCCATGAATTTGATCATCTCTGCCTCTATTTGATCTTCTCCACATGCTTTACCTAATTTCAGCGTTTTAATTACCTCCTCCACTTCCTCTACTTTTACGCCTTCTTCTTCAACATATTCTACTATCACTTCATTTTCTTCCCCCGTTTGTATGTCCCGTTGGTTTCTATTTTCCGTGAACTTTTTCTGCATAAAAGTCCGCCCAAGTTTCAAGTACTTCCTTGATTTCCGTTTTTAATACTTTATTTTTATCTTTAATACCCCTGATTTCTTGTCTTCTGTTCCCCCATAATTTCTTAACTACTCCCCAAAAGTGTCTATTATTTTTTGTATATAGTTCATCTAGTTCTCTTCCGAATTCTTCCCAGCTTTTCATCTTTTACGATTTTCTTAGCTATATATCTTTTGTCGATATATTCCGTTTTGTTCTCTTGAGTTTTTGTTTGTAGGTACTTTTTCCACACGATCTTCTTCTCTTTGATTGCTATTTTCACTTGCTCATTCCACCATCTAATACTCCTAATATGTGTTGGCTATACTTTCTCCATTCGCAAATCTGTCTGGCGCTTTTATACAATATCTCCTTGAATGTTTCATTCATCGATGAAAATACGAACGCTCTACTAAATTAATCGCTATTCCATCGATGAATAAAAAGACTCGCCTATAGTTGTCAAACATTTCAAATATACCAGAGGTAACGGCAACTGTCGAAAACAAAATTGCCTACACAATAATGGAGTAGAATACGTCTTCTATCACTTGATTTATGTTTTCATTCCTTTTTTAAAAGCTTTATATTAACTTGACTTGTATCGGGTATGTCAGGAGCATAGACAAGTATAATACTATTAGAAAGCGTTTAGACCATTGCAAATCATCGGACTCTATAGGAGCCGCCATTTTGATGGGTGATCTGTCAAACAGACGGTTTTTAGAATTGTCCTTAGTGAATTGTTGAGGTTATATTGATTGTTTGATTGACTGTTTGAGTTTGTCGATCGTGTTTTATTTTTAAGATTATTCTGTTTATAAATATTTTGTTTAGGTGTTTGTTGAAGTAAATATTTTTAGTAAGTGATTCTTTATTAATTTGAAGTTGTAGGCAAATAATATTCACACCTTTGGACTGTATTATAATATTAAGCTAAATTTGTGAGATTGAATACGTTTAGTAAGGTTTGTACTAACATTTTTGAGTGTGCAGATGTGAATCACTGTTTATGTTATAGGATGACTTGTAGTGTGCCTGGATGTAAAAACATTCGTAGACTATTATCTCGTGATAGTGACATCAGTTTCCATCTGTAAGAACTACCCTTGTATATACATATATATATATATATATACAAGGGAACTACATAACATAACATACATAACCTAACTTCAACTTACTATATTCGAAATTTTCAGAATTCCAAAAGCCTAACAATTTCACAAATATTTGCATAAAAAAAACATCAAGTGGCAATCTACCTTGTTGATATGTTGGAAACATTTTAAAATCGCTTATATTACTATAAAAGGTGGAAAGAGATATCTTGGACATAATGCTTTGCCTACGATGCATATGATGGAAGCTATATGTCCTAGCTCCCCACAGAAAGCCAGAATACCTGATGCGTCTGAGGATGTGTTACTATACGTTTGTTTTTACTTTTAAATAATAAAGAATCACTTACTAAAACATTTACTTCAAAAATCACCTATACAAAATATTTACAAACAGAATAATCTTAAAAATAAAACACGATCGACAAACTCAAACAATAAATATAACCTCAACAATTCACTAAGGACAATCTAAAAACCGTCTGTTTGACAGTTCACCCATCAAAATGGCGGCTCCTGTGCGATCCGAAGATCGCGCATGCTTAAGCTCATTCTATATATTATACTTGTCTATGGTCAGGAGTCACCAGACCTACGGTGCAATTTTAATACATTTCTGAGTATGTAACGATTTGAAAATGTGCACACTTGCGTATCCAAGAAGACAATGTCATATTCATGTACTTTCGAGCAGATTTGATTATGGCTTATTATTAAAAATAATTATTTGTCACTTCAAAATTCAAATTTCGATAAAGGTGCCTTACTTACCGACAATGCAGGGGCTCCTCCCCCTTGCTATATAAGCGGTATTAAGGACGGTGTTCATTATTGTGCGAATTAGAGCGGAGTGAAATTATGTAAAACTTGCTCAAAAGACATCGATGTCCACAATGTCGAGGAGAGTCCGCTTGATTTTGTGGACTTCCATGCATCAGTTATATTTCATCCAGATATTCCGCAGTTAGCCCGACTCTGCCACCCACAATAGTGAATACCCACCTTAATGGCGGTATTGGATTGTTTACCTTGAGGAGTATAGACATTTTAAGATAAAAATATATTGCAAATTAGCAGTATAAACTAATATATAATCATATATTGTTTAATACAAGTGTCAAAAACATCTAGAAAATTGTCGTAAATAACATTTTCATAGAATCTACATATATACAGATGCATCCATAGCCAAAAAACTAAAATGCATGTATTATTAAGTTGTCATTCTCCTGTGCTCGAAGATGTTTATAAATAAAAGATTTGCTGTTACAAACCTTAAGTACAATTTAATGTCAAGGTAATAAATAATATATATATATATATAATATATATATATAATATATAATAAATAATAATAAATAATAAAAATACATTATTACTAAAAAGGATAAAATAAATATATATTTAAAAAATAATAATAAAAAAAACTCTGTATAAAACGCATTAAAAAGGATAAAACAAACTTTTTCTAAGTTTTATTGGTTCACCCTACACTATGGATAAAACAATTTTTTTCGTAACCTTTTATAAAGCTTAAGTTTTTTCTCGTAGCGTGGGTTAACATACTACGAGAATGATGAATGGTTAAGTACAAAAAAGCTTAAGCTTTATAAAACGTTACGAAAGAATATGGTTTTATCCTTAGTGTAGGGTGAACCAATAGCGCTTAAAAAAAGTTTTATCCTTTTTAGTGCGTTTCATATATTTTTTTAAATATACATTTATTATCTCATCGGAAATCCATCTATGAGGTCATTTACGATGTCCGATAGTCCGATATGTAAACTTATACTGGGTGTTCCGTTTAAAAGTAGTGCTTTTGCGAATATCTCGGAAACGAAATATTTAATTCTTTGTCTGTCTTCATCATCTCTAATTTGCTAATATAACCAACTCCTTAGTTTCAATAATAACGAATCTGGCAATGGTGAATACATAACTTTAAACACACTGTATATATATTTATATGTCCTTATATAACCAGAAATTTGTGAACGCTTGAAGTGTTTTAAATGAATCACGATACTTGTGTGTATATAAGGATGTAATGTATATTTTACGATAAGTATGCACCTCTTTCATATCTATAAATTGATAATGATGGAACATGACCACATATTCACATACAGACAACAGTAGTGTTTAGTTTTAGCTGAGAACGAGTTGGTGAATTTAAATAATAAAAATTGTAAGTAATATCGAGGTAATATACGATTTTAATTAATTTAATAAGATTAAAACCCAAATTTACCCTACTCTTGAATTCATCATATACGTTCTTACCTAGAGCTAAATTCCCATTTTAGCCCTTCAGCGCCTCTTTGGGAACGGACGACTTAGTCACTAACTAACTAAACTTTAATTAATATACTCGTAATTAGCGGAACGTTCCCAAAACTCCACCACTATTTTCCTTAAAGCCCGCGCACGGATTCCCAAGATATTAATTTGACGATATCTTACGAGTTCCGCGATTCGCGTGTATGTACTTCCCCGACCGGGTTTAATTTGTCGATCCGAGACGTCACTCTTCTTCGTATTGCGAAGATTAAATGAGCTAACTTCAGGCTTACTTACAGCCTGAAACTTATAAGCGCTATAGCGGCGTGTAGTATAACTAGAATCGCGTAGAAACGTTTTTAGCGGAGCTAAGAAACGCGTACAGTCACAGTTGTTTTTGGCGCGGTGATTATTGATTTCAAATTCTTGGTTTTCGTTCACAGGAAACGATGCGGATATGAGCGTGGAAAGCAGCGAAGCCGACTATGATTCCGATTGGCCCGTGACAGTACCCAATTTCCACATATCGTCCTTCGTGCAGGAACACGTCGAGAAAAGGATAAGCATACAAGAAATGATCTCAAGAGAGTAAGTAAAATGAAAGATAGAATCTATCGTGTCATTTTTTATGTTTGGGTTTTTTTTGTTAAGTTGTTCATATGAATTAAATCCTAATTCACTGTAGTACATTAGTTAAAAGAGCGCTCCCATCATCTCCTATCCATGTTTGACACCACATTTACATTGTTTTTACCTTTTTATATTATTAATAATTACATGATTGAAAGGTCTTTTCAGCATTATTTTGTTAGTTATTACTTAAAACGTCGATGATTGATAATAACATATGTACAGACCAATTTAAACGTCAAAATGTTGTTAAGCAAAAATTTTTACTTCAAGGTAAATATTTACTAAAAGCTACATAAATTCACCGACGAAAAAATTTATTTTAGGTTGGCGTTACGTTGCAAAAATTCTTTTCATACTTAATTCAGGATGTGCAAACCATGCTTACCAAACCACTTCCTCCATTATCGTGTCGAGACTTATTTTGCTTTTAAAAATATTTACTATTTTCTATATGTTTTTACCCATAATATTCTAGCATCATCAAGAATTTTGGCTATTCCTTTTTGATTCTAGGCTATTCGTCCCTTTCCTATTTTCTTTCCATATCTGTCGGTCATCCCCCAGTCTAACAAGATGCACATATCAGCTTTCAATAAATCATCGTCAATTCCTTTATTTTTTTTAATAGAGAGCTAGACTCGACTTCTTGGCAGATTGTCGAAGACCAAATCTGATCCAAAGTGTATCAAATCAAATGCGTAATGTCACGTTTGCCTGTCTTATGAATTGCGCAGTTTTATTGGCAATTTCTAGTCGTCCAGATACACTTTGATTTCCATGCCAAATTTATTAAGTCGTGTGGTATAACATTTGTGTTTCCTACCATAAATTTAAGAAATTCAGATTTAATGCCAACTTAACTCCAATTCCTTGAAAGACTCTAAGGTCTAAACTATCTAAGCAAAACATTCTAACATTCTAAGCAGTAGTTCGTTTTCCATTTCTTTCATTCCAAATACTACCTAATTTTATTCATCTTGATGCTCAGCTTCAAATGTCCCTATATAGTAAATCGTATAAAAATAAAACAAATGAACTAAGAAATAAATTTAATACCAAGAACCAAAAACAGTCCAATTACATTTTTTTTTCTTTATTCATAATTGTTGATCGTGAAACTCTTGTATTTCACCTTTGTGAGGCTGAATCTACCCATGCTAATTGAATTGTACATTTTATGATAATGGGCTGATGTTTTTTTTTTTTTTCGTTACAATTTACTTTTTTTTCAAAACCTTGATTCTTTTCCAATGTTACACTTTATATCTTCTCAGATTTCCGGACATTAGAATGTCAAACGACACCATGGACGAAGAACTGTCAAGGATGTCCGCATACGACAACGTAGACGATAGGAGAGCGTGCATACCTCGTGCACCACCGTCAGAAATAAGCGAATTAACAGAATTTTCGGATCCCTGGGCCGAAATCACACCCGGCATATCGAACACAGAGGTAGGTGGATTAATTTGCCATGAAACTTTCTTATTGCTAATTTTTACCACAGGCGGAAGACAGTTTCTCCGAAAACTGTAATCCACCCCTAAAATTTGCTCCCGTGAACAGGAAGAAAAGTTTCAAAGACAGGATGGATCCTCTGCTCTGTAAGTTATCTTTTAAATAGAACATTTATTATGCCATTAATCCATATATATATATGGGTCATTATCAAATAAATCCTGTATTAATAACTAGATTTTCTAACTGTTCCTAACCTATAAGTTCTAAGTTACTAGTACAATTCTTCTGTATTGTAAAGCCTCCCCTAATAAATTGCTACTCCTTCCGATAAATCTCTTCCGTGTAATTTAATTTTAACGTCTTACTTGGTCTTCTCTGTTTCCGCTATTCTTTCCCCTATGGCACGAATATACAGCCGTCCCTCGTTTAGAAGCGCTGAGATGTCGAGACCAGGGTGATTCCAGAGCGGTTGGAGCGGCTATCAGAAACTTCGCTCTAGGTCTGGCCAGTGACAAGTCAACCACCTTTGCCCAGAATATTGACAATTTTATCGCGTGCACGAAAGATTCTAGGGTCGACAATCCTGAGGTAATAATTACAATTTTCACTATATAATTTAAGAAAACCCCAATGAAAAATCTAATTCAAAGATCTGCTGATCGTTTATTCAAAGGAATGGGGCACTTTAATCGAATGACGTCGGGCAATTAAATTTGATCCAAAACACCGCCGCCATATTTGCTTAACAGTTGTGCTCTGTACCTTACTACATAATATACCTAACCTCATTTATGGTAACTACGTTCAAAGTGGGTACAACCAAAATTGTAATAGGGAATCACTGCGATTATTCTATTCTATATTCTAATTTATAAATAGCATATAGTAGTGTATCCTCGAGTTTCTATCATTGAAAATTGTAGTTTTGGTTAATCAATAAACTAGGGAAATTTGTCAAATTGGCGAGTGAAAAACATGAATCTACGATTAAAAAGCTTTGACAAAACCAGATTTGGATTAGAAATTTGTACATTGACGAATATCTTCGCCGAGTGTAAAATTAACAAACAAGAGAATCTAAGTTAAGATAATTCTTTAGAAAAAGAAATTTCAGCATAGCTTGGGCCATCTTGGCAACCATATTCCTTGGCGTCAATAGTGCCACGACAATAAATTTTGACGAACCATATAATTGCAAACGGGTAATTATTCAAGTTCAAAGCAAAGAAATGAATGTAGAGCACATAAAAAATTAATATATACTTCTATATTATATGTTTTTTTAATGATAACCAAAAATTAATGTTACCGAAATATTGGAAAGTTAACCCTTTTTGTGTAGTACTAATACAACTCATCAAAGTTTTATTTACAGTTCAATTGCATATACTTACATGAAACGCACTCTCTAGTTATTTGTTTGAATATATTATATCCCCACTCTAGATTCGAATGTGTACACACGTATAATCGTAAAATTTACAAAAGTTTGTATTGACATACAAAATAAAATTAAATGTAGAATTTGGAGGACATTGTTGTGAACACAAACATCTATTGATGTACGATATTAGGTTTTATTGTTTTAGTTAGTTGCAAACATAATTTATTAGATATGAGTTAATTTAGACAAAGTGAAAGTGTAACATTACCACTAAATTCTCGATTATGTTGTCTACACTCCCGCATCGTGTTGAACTTGACAGTGATTTACACTAGAAGTTTTGTTTGTTTTATTTAGCAAATTAAATGAACGTACTCCATTTTACTTTACTTTGGCAGCAATGATTACAATACAATTACTTTAATGATCACAACTTCCGCAAGTCCACCAAATGTAAATGGTACCAACCCCACCAAAATTCTAGGAACCGATAACTGAACGGCGAAAATAACTGTAGAATCTATAAACTACATTCAAGGTCGCACCAAGAAATGCTTCTCTAAATTTATTGAAAAATACTTATTACTTTAGCCCGTTCTTTTGTGTATTTCCTAGTAGGTACTTCATGGTTAATATTATTATCGCTTTTAGATCGTCATGAGGAATATGAGACAATTTATGTCGGGTATGAAAAATTATCTGGTTAAACATGGAGAGAGAGGATTCGACAAGGAAGTGGAAAAAGAAAGGAGCAAAGTAATTTTATTCTTCATAAATCATATTGCAGCATCACTACAAAATTGTATATATTTACAGCTGAAATCGACAGAATTCCTAAATATCGACGCCATCTTGGAAGGCGTGCTGCATTGTTTGGTCGTGACGCCGCTAAAAAGTCACCTACACAAATTGTTTATTAACAAATATACAAAGACTGGAGCCATAAGACTTTTAGCAGATAATATACAGTATGCAAACACCAGGCCGGTGTCTGAGTTAGCTGTTAAGGTACGTATATTATTAGAATAAGAAAAATAAGAGTTTATAAAAATAACATTCAATATTTATAGCCGAAAATAACACTGCCAAACGAAACTGCGTTACAGACGATACAGCAGTATTTAAACGGACTGCAAGCAGCTGATTCTCCATTAGAAAAGTTAGAATTTCTCTTTGCTGCAATCGCTACTATATTCAATTCGGTAAGTCTAAAAATCCTCCCCTCTCCTCCATACACTCACACACACATAGAGATACTCCAATAATTCTGATTACATAAAATTACTTTCCAGGTGAAGACGACTCAATTAACCGGTTCCGGAAGGAATGTCACATTAGGGGCGGATGATTTCTTGCCATTGTTCGTATGGGTGCTTGTAAAGACCAATTTCGTAGCTGCGGAGATAGAAGCGGAGTATATGTGGGGTAAAATATATTTACCTGAGAGGACAAGGGATGTATTATTAACGACGTCTTTAATCTTGTAGGGCTGCTGCATCCCTCGCTCCTGTCGGGAGAAGGTGGCTACTACCTGACCACGCTACTCTCGGCAGTTCACGTACTTAAAAATTTCAAAGAGAGCAACGAAGAGAACGTGAAAAACAATCTAAAATCAGATGTGAGTGTACTGAAAGTATGTTTTATTTGTTTATTTATTTTCCTATTTGTATATTTAGTTGTATTAAAAGAAAACAGTTTATTGGTGGATTTAGTCCTAAAATTGTATTTATTACAGATATTTTTAAGACTGTTTTACTTACAAAGTAATAATGTATAACATTCTCCATTTAACTGCAGAAAACATTACATTCTTTATGATCCCCCCATTTCTCCTAAGCCCCACAATACTTCAAAGAAAGAAGATTTCTGCCAATAGCCGGCACGTACGTTCAAAAGATAAAGTATATAAAAAATATATTAAAAAATATATATAAATATACCTCTGAGATCACACAACACGTCTGATTGTATAGTTCCAGGCATTCCTCACGCACAGACAGCTGTTTCGGACTCACCTAGTTCTCATCACTGCACGTCGGAGGAAGCCTGTCGCTCGTTCAATATTCCGTATCGTTAACCAAACGTTAGCACATGTCTTTAAGGAAAATCCAAGAGACATCTAACGCCCAGCCGCGGTTTCATGGAACAATCTCAAAAGCGGTAACTAAGTTACCAGTCATCAGACGTGTTGTGTGATCTCAGAGGTATATTTATATATTTTTTTAAATATATTTTTTATATACTTCATCTTTTGACCCCACAATACTGGTAACATTTTTTCTTTATTGAAAAAGTTACTTTACAGGACGATTTTTCTCTGGTTTGTGTCATTTCTCGAAGACAATCTCTAAAAGTGATACGCTCGTGTCAACACATTCTTGCACAAGAATTTTTGACTTACTTCATACCCGTTTTATTGATTTTCAAACGGTTGTGAATACACTTCTACGAGTTATTCTGCCTGAAAGTCCAGCTATAGTAGATAAGATAAATTGCTTCATCTTCAGATTCTTTAACCGTGTTTCTCTGTAATCTGTAATAGCCTAAGTTCGTTAATACTTTCCTGCGGTATGTTACCTAGTATTCTGGTTTCAGTTTCTCGGATTACGACATTTAACATTTCGAACAAATATTATAATTTTTACCATTCCTTCTTTATGTTGAGTTTTGTTTCGTAAAATAGGACGCTATAACTTTGTAAAAAAAGAAGATCGGGCCCACGTTCGTACACCTTCGTACATCAGAATCACACCAGGATTCATCTGACAAAGTTTGTCACTGAACTAACCAATCAGCCTGTAGAATGACAATACATGATTATATGTTGTATTCAAATCTCTTGTAAAATTATCTTCGTCCTCTTATTCATTTTTTGTTATGTATTACTCAGTTATACATATTTCCCTTTTGAAATAACTGCAGTTCCCTTTTGTTTTACAGATTCACACGTGCCTTTCTCTTTTTTTTCAGTCTGTATTAAAGGTGGTAGTTCCTGATGAATTACACGGCTCAATATTGACGAAAACCTTACCAGCCAGGCCGCACATGACAACAAAGGAAGTTTGTAAAATTATCGCCCACAAAGCCAGGATTACCAATCCGCAAGACTTTGCCCTGTATAGATTAGTTGACGGAGATGGTAAGTCATATTTATACCATTGGCTGATGTGTAGCACTAAAAAAATATTATGTTTTGCTCAGAAACACTACTGGGCGATAACGAATGTCCCCAAGATTTCATGTGCGAAGGTAAACATGTGATGCTCGCTTACAAGAGGATAGACGCGAAAATAGCCTGGCCCAAACATCAGTCCAATAACTGATGCGAAACTAGTCATTTTGTCTTCGTCTCCACTATAAATATAAATCATTATGGCTGTTTTTGTAATAATAATAATTATTGATAATTATAAGAACTCAATTTTTACCATATATAACTATAGTTTTCGAAATACGAAAAAATTATATTATATAAAAAAATATAAGGGCTCCCATCAAATTTGTAAATATTTATATTAAATAATTTGTAAAACTACCCATACTCCTCCCCCATCTTCCCTCTCTCTTGCGTAAGATTCCCCATCTTTAATAACGACAACAACGTATAGTATTTGATGTTTTTTTATACTGTTATAGCTTAGCTCTGCTATTACTACCTAATTTTAATCTTGTGAATTGTCTTCTATACATATATATAAATATTATACATAACAAATTTTGTATTTATTACTATAAATTAATATACAACAAAATGTACTAAGTATAATAATGACCATAGTTAATAAATCATTCTTCAAACGTCCTCCCAATTTTTTCATTTTCATCTCTAGACCACTAACAGCGCCATCTAGTGTGTGTATGTTGTCATTGCGATTCCTACTAAACCTGCAGATGCCCCTATAAAGTAACACACAAAGTAACTTGACTGCAATAACTCAAAATTGCAGGAACCAGTAGGAACTAACATGGCGCCATCTCTTTCTAACTACTCCAAATAATTGTAATTGGTGTGCCAAATTTTATGGCGCCAGTCAAATTGATAATCCAATAGATAGCTTTCCGATAGATGGCGCTATATATTTGTCGCTGTTATACCACGGTTACAAATCACAATATTGGTGACAATTTCTTTATTTTGTCTCAGTGCCATCTGTTAGCAAATGTTATAAGTAACATATAATTGGTGCGCGAAATGATCACTAGATGGCGCAAGTCAAATTGATTTGGTATAACCGCCAACAGATGGCACTATACAACCGCCATGTTCTCCCAGCACCATCTGTTAGCAAATGTTAAAATAACCTAGCATTGGTGCGCGAAATGGTCACTAGATTACGAAACCACAATTGACTTGGTTTGCTATCAAATAGGTGGCAATATATACTTGCGCCATCTGTTGGCCAGGATTCGAAATAACCAGCAATTAAAACAAAGTATTAGATATCGCGGGTCCAATTGATTTGGTTGGTGTCCAGTAGGTGGCGCCATGCTATAGTAAATACGAGAAATTAGAATTAGTACATTGAATGATCAGTAAATCGCGCGAACCAAATTGATTTAGTTTAGTCTCCAATAGAAGGCCTATACCCGTGATGTTCTTGTTAACTTGGTACCGAACCACAATCAGCGATGACAAATTAGACAGTCCTAGCACCATCTGTGAGTAAAGATGAAAATAACTTAATAATTGATGTCAAATAATCACAAGATGGCACGAGTCTAGTTAGTTTAGTCGAGCCTCTACTAGATGGCGCTAGATACCACTAAATATTCGTAATTGGCTTAGTAACACACCACAACCATTGTTAACAAAATAACTACTCAAGCGCCATCGGTTAGCAAAGAAATTTATTTATTTAATTATCAGAGCTTTACGCTCTTACGGGGAGGGCGTGCGTGCCTGTGTATATATTGTAGCAAATATTTTTAGCGTCGCCGCTGGTGGTGTAAATTCGCGCATAACCAGTTGATGACGTATGTATACTTCTTAAACCGCTCGAGCGATTTTAGGTCGACAACAGTGGAAATGTGATGGGAGAAGAAACCTAAAACTGTCGACCATGCCTACTTACCCTACCATCCTTTGCGCTGATACAGCAATTTTGTTCAGTCAGCCCTGACTGAATAGGCGATGCATCTTTTTTTTTACTTATGCAGAGGATAGATGGACATAAACACACCATTTAAATTTTTGTAAAAAATAATTTTCTTCATACAAAATATAACAAAAAAGGAAATAAGTTACTACTTTAATTACGCATCAAAGAGGAATTTACATACTAATTAAACACATTTTTATAAACTAGTAATAAGAATTAATAAAGAGAAAAATTACCAGGCAGCGTAAGTAAAACAACGTCAAACTTTTCTTACCTTTTATGTAAAACTATCGATTAACCAACAGTCAAATGACAAATATCGCAATAATAATAATACATTTTGTTTGTTGTTGTGTGCTTGTTTGTTTCGTTTCAATCGTTTTCGACCTCTTTTTTGTTGTTTTTTCATGTAAGTAACAGTAAAATAATTACGTAACATCTAAAATCAGTTGCATAAAAGGTACATAACATTACTTATGTATTAAATGAGAAAATCCGTTTCTGGTTGTCATACGTTCTTTTGCATATATTTTTTTATCAGTTGTTTGTTTTTTCATCTTCTTTACCTTTCTTTGTTTTTCTTTGAATATCTATATACAGGCGCAATATTAACTCCTTTAGGAATTTTCAACATAATCACGATCGCCTACGTTCAAACGATCTTGGGCCGCTGTCACGGAAAAACCTAGGATTCTACTGGCGTCCACTTTCATCATCTTCGACTTTTTGGTCTTCTTTCCCTTGCCCTGCAAAAAACACGTTTATAATTGTATTATATACAAACCTTTCGATATTTACCTTAACTTCTTGGAAGTCGGAATTATGCTGTGAATTGGGCGTTATTGCGGGTGCTGGGGAACACATGTCGTCTTTGTGAGCAACGGTTTTTGGTTTGAGAGAGCGGCGCTTTTCTAGGAACTGCACGGCGAACTGGTGCGTCGCCGGACTATCGCCCAAGAAATCCCTGCAGTATTCTTTTACGTCAGCGGCAGATTCTATATCACGCAGGAATCCGACAAATGTTGGTACTTAAAACAGCAGGAGAGTTAAATTAAAAACAAGGATTGACTCCTATTACGAAAGCAAGGAGGAATCATTCATCGATTTTTGAAAGAAATAAATGATACTTACTGTCTACGGTGGTATTAAGGTTAACTAAAACCTTTGTGCACCACACCATGAACTCTTCGGTCGCCGGACCGTTGGTGGTCTTCTTATGCGAAACGGTCTCCTCCTTCTTATTAGCCTTGTTGCTCTTCTGTTGCTGCTGCTTCACTGACTGTTTAGAGACAGCAGCCGCGGTCATGGCACTAGTGGAATTGCTCTTTGTAACACTGGACGGTTTATGAACTGATGTGTGGTGAGTCGTAGACTCGTCCCAGAAACCAGAAGCGGCGGATGTCCATTGGGAAGAAGGATTATTTGCCCATGTCAAATTCTGTCCGTGCCAAATCCCCGCCGAAATCGCCGAAGTCCCCGTCTCCTTCTCCTTCTGTTGCTGGGCAAGTCTAGTTTCAGCCGCTTGCTAAAAAAACATAGCCTTAATGATTCTCACTATTCTACGGAATAAGGTGAATTACCAAGGAATTACTGTTTATAAACAAACCTTAGCTAGTCTCTCTTGTTCCTCAGCTTGTATTTCCGCAAGAGATTTAACTTGCCTCGGTTGTATCGGCTTGTTCGCCCAGCTAAGATGCATAGTTGAAGGCTTTTCCGACGATTGTTGCTCCTGTACAAATAGCACAAAATCAGAATGGCAAATTAGATCGCAAAATATATTTACCAAAGATTGCTGTTGCTCCTTCAATTGTTGCAATAGCGCTTGCTCAGCTCTCCTCTCACGCTCTGCCTTTTGTATATCGGCCAAACTTAGTCCCCTGTTGATTTGTGGTTGGCTCCAGGCAGCGGTTTTCGTAATTTTTACGGCCACCTCTTGCGTTTGCTTAGTGGTGCTTTCAACTTGCTTTGGTAGTTCGCATTTCTCGCGGTCTTGTTCTTGTTCCATCTTTTTCTGTTCCTCCGCCTTTTTCCTGGCTTCCTCTTCGGCCTTTCTCAACTCTTTTAATCGCCGTTTCTCCTCGAGATCCTTCAGCCTCCGTTCTTCGGCTTCTTTCTTCGCTTTTTCTAATAACTTCTTTAATTTTTCATCCTCCTTCTTCCGCTTCTCTTCTTCCTTTTTGCGTTTTTCTTCAGCGGCCTTCTTCTCTTGGTCCTAAAATAAAATTCCATTATTTTCGCAAAACAAAACTAATTTAAAATGAATTTACCAAACGCTTCTGCTCTTGTTTGCGCTTTTCTTCCGCTTCTTTCTTGGCCTGCTTTTCCTCTAGCTCCTTTTTCTTTTTCTCCTCTTTACTCGCGGTGTCTTTTTCTTTCGCCGGAGTTGGTTGCACTTGAATCTGTTGTGGTTGCATTTGCGCTTGTGGCTCAACTTCGTTGTGTTCTTCTGGAGACGCTGGAGGTACAGGGTCGTTGGTAGAAACCGTAGACGACTTTGCCGCAGCGGATTGTTGGATATCCCACATGGATAGAGGTATTTCTGGCGTAGGAGGCATCGGTTGAGGCGGTGGAATTTGTGGTGGGGGTTGCTGCGTTGGCTGAGGTTGATTAGGAAGTGGCTGTTGCCATTGGGTGTTTGCTTGCGCTTGGATATACTGATTCTGTTGCCAAAGCGAGTCAATCTATTAAAGTAACATGAATTACACAAATTGGAGCACAGAAAAAGAGAATGCGACGTGAAAATGAATATAAAACTCCAGACAAACATTAAAAAATGAAGTCTCAAATCATAGATTAAATAGTGTTTTGTATCTTAAAACGAAACTTTGAAGATCGTGTGTTTCAGTGTTTGATATCTGCCGTAATGGTTTAACTATTATGAAAACCAGAATAATGCTCGCTCGTGCAACCAAATATTCAACTTTGTATTGGTATATCTGTGTGATAAAATGCTAATCATGAATGTCTATACAGTCCAGAGCTCGAAATAAATGAATGTAATTATATAAACTATAATAAAACCATAAAATGTATCACCTGTTGGTTTTGTTGTTGCAACTGTTTACTCTGTAATTGTCTGAGTAAATTATTTATGGGATCGTTGTCGCTGGCGTTCGACAGGGTATCTAAGCTTGTCGATTTTGGTGGTAAAGGAGTCGGTATTACACCCGGCGCACTCAAACCGCTAGGGAGACCGGTCAAATTCGGAGCAGCCAATCCCGCGCCCGGAATGCTCCCGTGCAATCCGCTTAGGTTATTCACCAAATTCTCACTCTGTATATTCGGCGGCAGCCCTATACCCGGTATACCTGCCGCCGGTGGTTGTATCCTCTGCAGTGAATGCATCTGTTGTACTAAGGCTTGTAGGGGATCCAACTGCACTGGCATCGTATTCGGCGGTTGTTCGGGTATAGGTTGTCCCTGTAATTTGTTCACCTACAATGTTGAAACAGTATGAGTGGGGATTATCGAGGAAATTCGTTGTTAATAATCGGAACCTGTTGCATCTGATTGATAATGTGCATTAAGGGGTTCGTCGTTGTAGGTGGGGGCGCCGTTTGCTGGAGGTATTGCAAATCGACAGGTGGCATCTGTAAAATCAAGATCACAAAACGTATGACATAACGTCCAAGATCCAAATACTTCTCGTAAATAAGTATCTTGGAAACGGTAAGCTACAGAGAGGGCAACAATTATCGAAAACCATGTGACTATAAACGTAAATTACAACTAAAATTACATCAGACGACATTGCTTGTAATACTAACTCGAATTTGCAGTTCTAAAAAGAAGCAGGCAAGTAAACTAACAGAGTAGACAATGAAATTATTGCTGC
The DNA here is from genome assembly GCA_031763485.1 of Osmoderma eremita. Lineage (NCBI taxonomy): Eukaryota > Metazoa > Arthropoda > Insecta > Coleoptera > Scarabaeidae > Osmoderma > Osmoderma eremita. The sequence goes on from JARFOC010000007.1 coordinate 60,661, forward strand.
CAACAGCCTAAAATATTTTTACATAGAATAAAAATAATATTGTGAACAAAAATTGATAATACAGTACTATTGTAATTGTAATGATTTCTTTGATGCAAACAATTTTACAACGAAAAAACATAGCGTCTAAAAATACAACTACTTTATACTTCTTAACCTTCTGTTACATAATATAGAATTTTAAAAACTAAACTTAAACTAAAACGCAGTCTTCGAACGGACAAGACAATCTATTCTCCACAGATGCACTTTGTGTGAGAACTTGGGAGGTAAAAATTTTGAAACGTTGATACAGATCCTTAGGTTTTATTTTGATAAAACGTTTATTTTGCAAAAACGTAGTTCTTACTTAATTCCTTCATGAATTATATGCGCATATAAACATTAATATGTAAATATACACGCACATAACAACTTTAGGATCAGATAATACAGCAGCTGAAAAACAGCGCTGAGCGTGATTTAAGTCAGCAGCTGGTGAGTTTCTGAACGCGTTACTGTTTGTCAGCGCCCTTGCAATTCAAATGTTTACAAAGTGATGATTGAATCTCACTTTTGGAGCTTTTGTATATATATTGGAACAACAAAATATTATGTAGTTTGATTTTTAAAAAAACGATAAACTAGATTTAACATTCCTGGAACTGGTAAAAAGTTTAGTATGTCCAAATTAGTATGTAACACCAACTGATCAACAAATTTTACCTTCTGCATTATTGCTTTTTCTTACCATACCATACAAAATCATTTAAGATATAAATCGTATTAGGATTTTGCATTTTAAATTGAAAAGACTTTCCTCGATGATAAACCAAAAAGACGGAAATCTGACGAATACGTTAATTTATGCTACTTATTTTCGTGTTATGTTTTTTCACTTTTATTATCCCCCCAATGACGTAGAAAGCTGAACAACTTAACGTAAATAAATTCCACAGAGTTTTTAATGTTTGCTGGGATCCAGCGACCTAGAGTAATGTCAATCTAAGAAATACATATTACGTCACCATAATGTCAAGGTATAATCTATTTTAATAGTAAATTTCTGTTTTATTCACTTTGATCATGCTTTGAACGTAGCTTGTTGGCGAATTTGTGAACATGAGCTTGTATATATATGATTTACAACGTCGTTTTGGAACAGCTAAAACAGCTGTTAAGCAAACATGGCGGCCGCATTTCACTGCATTATTGTTTGTTATGATGCGGGCTCAAAAATATTAAATATAACACCCTAACTAAAGTCATCAGGGGCGGGGGTGGTTTAAGCAGCGGTAATTGAATAACTAACACTCTATAAACCAATTATCAAAAATATCTTGAAACAGACAATTAAATTGGATAATAGTAATGAAATATAAGAAAAAATAACAAATTCAAACGCAGACGCAATTTTGAATTTTGACAGATAATTGTGTCGAGGCCGTTGAACTCAAAGCGTTGACACCCCTAAACATAGTATAATATACTCGTCCTACGATTCTAGCGCCCAAAACGGATATGACGTAAGATGTATTTCTTAAGAGCACCATTTTCATCGGTTTTAACCTGACGGGTAAAATCGATGACCGACTTCCCCGCACACTTCGTGCCAAAATTGATCAGTTTTAACCGTTTGTGTGAGGTGATGGAACGCGTTCATTTGTTGTCAGTGGCGACGGCGTTAGCTGTTAAATTAAATAAGAAAAGAAAGAGGTCGAAATGGAGTAAAGAATGGCTTCTAAAGCGAAATAAATATTCGCATGTAAATATTTCAGAGGAGTTAAGAGGGGAACCATCAGATTGGTACAATTATTTACGCATAGATGAAGAAACACACTTTATACTCTTAAATAAAAAATATTCTAAATATGGGTAAATAATTTTTATTATTTAATATAACTGTATATATAAAACATGACATATGATAGTTAAGTAAATGTATGTTATAAATAACAAGTGAAATGGGACACAAAAGTAATCAAACTGGTGGGTGATCGTAATCCAATAGTTCTACGACACTGCCGAAAAGCACGACGATTAAACACGTTGACCCCACACACTTGCACGAATGGTCAAACCCGACGGGAAAAAATCAAAATCGGGAGATATTTTACCCTTCGAGAGAAACCGACGGATTTCGCCCATACACTTCGGTTTTCGTCCGTTTTAACCGACGGGAAAGACCGTTCGGTTAAAACCCATGAAAAAAAACGGAGTGTATGGGGCCCTTTAGATTAAGACTATTCAACGTCTCGGTTCAGCAGGTTTCGCTGAGTCAGCGTCTCAGCTGCTGTGGTCATTTGAACGCACCCATTGTAGCACCGTTGAGGTGTGCCTCGAAGCTCAATGAGCGTATATCGTTTTGGTCAACAGCACGGTGTCGTATTACGTAAATTCAATATGAATTCGATGATTGATATGATTTTGAACGTGGTCCATGGTGCAGTGTCATTAAAAGTTAGACTGGTCAAAATGGAGTTTTCCTTGAACCTGGTTAATAGTTGTGACTATTGCTGCGACAACACAGTAGTTGAGAGTTTATGTTTAGACCAGGAGAAATAATGTGAATACCGAGGAGGTTGATATTATTATTAGCCAATATGAAATAACGCGTAGACATTAAGCAATGATTTTACCACCAAATATCATACTGTTACATTTTAATTTCATTCAATACGCTTTTACGTAAATGCTCATACCTTTTTCATGGGTTAGCTTAAATTATAAACTAAAATAAGCGTCAGTAGAAATGTAATGTTATATTTAAAATTTCCAAGTTATGAAAAGATGTTTATCTACTATCAATAGACAGAGATGCCCATGCGACACACATGACAAATAACCACAATCTAAAAGAAACGTGTGCGCGTATAGTTCAGAAGAATTTGGAATATGCACAAATACGACCCGGTAGATACTACTCTCAATCGTTGAACCGCGTTCTAAATGACATCATGGGTTCATTGCAAAAACGGATAGTTCCATGATAGTTCATCGTCAAGGGATGCCTTATGTCGCAAGAACAGTTAAATGCTTCAGTTAAGTGGTCAGTAGAAAAGTGTTTGGTTCAATCTGATATTAAAAATTTTAATTCGAAAGTTATAAGGTCGATTGGGGCAATCGGGGACACTTTTTCGATTTTTAAATATATCGATCTATATTGAAAACAAGGTGGAAATTATGTGGTAATTTTTTATTACTTGCATAAATGGTGTTTAAGCTTTACGGGAACGTAGATATAGTCGGGAGTATTCGCAAGTAAAAAAACATGGCAACTTTTTCCAAATATTTTGTCCAGTGTCCCCCATTGCCCCCAGATCAGGGGAAAATGAAGACAGAGTGAATTTATCCATTTAATGTGCGTGTACGTTAAAACGGGAAGAAAGGGACAAAGTTCTAAGCTTCGCCTAATGAACCAAATAAGCAAAAATACGAGCTTTCATTAAACCGTAGATTTATTTGCGAATATAAAACCTCCATCAAAAATGAATTTGTCTTTGCAGGTTCAACTTTTGGATATTTTTACTATGGAAAATAGCTTCCTATTCTCTCTAAAAATGTCATCGTGACCTGCTCGTTGGGAAGAATTTCTGTTACCTTACCAATGTACCAGGTCTTAACACTGCTCACAGCAAAGTATTTATTAAGAAAATGTGTATTTTGATCTTTGTTATCTGGTTTTTAGGGGCAAATGGGGACATGTCCTCAATTGCCCCAAATTTCTGTTTCCAATTGCCCCTTCACGTATCATTTTTGGGGTAATTGAGGACGTACTATATAAATAACTTACCTTTATTTTTAACAAATACTGCCTATAAATATGTGTTTTGTGTCATAAATTGACAGGCACCACACAAATAACAACTAGACATTTGTCAAATGAATAAAATGCCAGTGCATTCCACGGCACCCTACATAACCGACACACACAAATATCTTTAAGTTATATTTCCATGTCACGTTAACAATAAACAGATGACTGTGATAGGCCTTTACCAACTGATACTAGATGCTGCGGGCGTAAAAAAAGGTAATGCGGCCGCAAATTCGATAAACTATTTTTAACAAGTGTTTTATGGTGAGTGTCCCATTACCCCTGTCCACAGTTACCCTAACTGACCTCAGACAAGTTTGTGAATTACAAAAAACGTCCCATGAACTTTATTTCCCCCAAGTAATAAAATTAAAGTAAGAATTTCTATTAATTTATTATATTTTGTGAAGTCCTTACTCCTAAAAATTCACGAGCCGCCACTGCTTTCATTGCCTATTTGATTATTGTTGTGACTATTATTAGATAGTTTGCGTTCATTTTTTATGTATTTGTAGCTTTACGGGAATTACGTATAAACGATTTTTTGTTCACAAATTTTAATATGTAAAAATATACAGGCTGTTTCATTAAAATAAGGTTTTCTTTATGAATATCTGGAAAACGAAATATTTAATTGTTTTTTCTTGTTTTCCCCATTGCAATCAGAACTAATGCGATTAATTTGCTAATTTTACCAACTTCATAGTGTAATGGGACACTAAAAAGATTTTTAATTAACAAACTTAAATACCATAGAGAAATTGTATTTCAGTTGGCTTGTATCTTGGTTGAATCTTACTTGGAACATTTGCAAAATGTGTTTATAGTTTATAAATACCTTCTGTTTCATTTGTTGTTTTGTCAGTGCAATTTTGGAAATGTTTAAAAAACGATTTATTGTGAAACTTTATCTTTAGTATATTCTTTATTCATTGTCCAGATGTTCTAAAGCCTTGTTTGTATCCACGTATCTATGTCACTTTGTTAGTGGTATGTCATTAGTTAGTTTTTGAAGTGTATTTTAGTACAGGGATGTTTTAGAGTTAACTTGTCAGTTATATGTTGTGTGGACTGGTGATAAAGTGGAGGAGAAGCGGCAGAAAAGAGAGAAGCGGGGAAAGTTATATGACGAAGACACGAGTTGTCAAGCTGCGTCCAATCTGAGGAGGCGAGATGTCATTTTTGACTTTAAATCATATTAAGTGAATTAATGTCAGCAAGGCGACATTACTTTACTGCTACTACTATTTTATTAAAAGTCGTCGTCGACCCCGAAGCGAGATATCGGGAAAAGTTGTTCGTGAGTCGGGGAAATAAACAGTGCGAAGACCAGGAAGTATTCTACTGGTACTTCTAGCAAGCAATCAAGGCGGGTTGGCTGTATCAAACCCCAACTCACGGTCTAATTTGGTATCAGCGGCGAATCAGCGGTTTGGAATCCGAAGATCAAGAGCTAAGTCCACAAACTCTATATTGCATTTATGCAGATTGCTTCACTACGTATTTCATTTGCTCATATTCATATTAATAATAATAATAAATATTAGACGGGCACAGTTTGTATATTGTACCACCTTTTAAACACCGCCCCAAGTTGTTACTTTATCTATTGTTGTTCTTTTTGTGTCTTTGTTAAGCAATAAACGTGTTGTTATCACATTCTCTTATATGGTACATAATTAACTTTACTCCAGAACTGCACGACTTTAGTAGCTGAGGAGATAAGTAGACGAAGACTACTCATGTCATATTAATTCAAGAAACCATTATCGAAGCTAATTGAAATTAAATTAATTTTGTATTTTGACTAAATGACGTCATAGTTAAAATTATTGTAATCCTACAATAGCGATGGTGAACGCTTAACTTTGGACACGGTGTATATTTGCAAACCAAGAAAATTAACCTTAAAACATAAAATTAACAGTCCCGTGTTTTTCGATAGTTGTTGGTTGCTCTCTCTGTTCAAGATCTGTTAAGTAGCACAGTGAGAAAAAAAAATTTCAAATATTTTATCGTGAAACACTAACCTGCGGTGTTAGCATATGCTGCGACAGTAAATCTCTCTGTTGCAAGGCGGATAAGCCGGTCCAGTCGGGCTTATAGCCCCTGGGCGGCACGTGCCTCAGCGCCAATTGCGCCTGCAGCAGGTGAAAGTTCAACAGTTCCTGCTCCGGTATCTTGGCCGTCTCCTTTAACGGGGGAATGCGTACAGTTGTTAGAAACGGATTTCCATTACATATCCTAACTAAGTCACCTAACGTATAAAAACTGTTATCACATTGCCGGCGTACGCGAAGCGTATTCGAGAAATAGCCGGCTTTAAACCATTCCGCCATTTCAGTTGAGATAAACGGTCCTTGCAGGTCACCCTTTTATTTGTTGGAAAAACAAGAAAACATATTATAGCATACATAACGTATTATTATTTCAAACAATTAACTATCAAAAAATAAGAATTTACAAATAAAATTGATGTCTATAATAGAGCTGATTCAATTTGATTTATTGTTTAAATAATGTGCAAGTAGTTAAGCATTAATGATGATTAAAATTTGATAGATAAACTTTATGTTATTGTGTTATCTAAAATCATAGGACATTCCCGTACATATGGATACAATGGATCTATTTATTTTCAAAATAAATACCTTACGGCCGATTTTATAATGTCACTCCTAACTGAGAATTACCTAATTGAGAATTAAATCGGCCCCATGCCCTGGCACCCACATCAGCTTAACTATGTTGTGTTCTGCCAGGTTCTGTAGGTCTTGCAGGCAGTCTCACACCAGCTTAAAAGATACCCGATAAGAAGCTAATGCCTTTAAGCCAGCTTGACTGTCCGTGAAAATGTATAGCGGTTTGCTTTGTGGCTTCTGCTGCAAACACTCTCTAGCACAGATTTGTATTGCACAGAATTCAGTTTGGAGCACGGAAGCGTGCTTTCCCAGAGGTACGCGCAGTCTTCGTTAATAGCTTCGTTAATACCCTGCCCCCGAATCTGTGCTCGTTTTCGATCCGTCTATGTGCCAAGTTCTTGTCTGCTGCGATATTTGTTCCAGTCTTTCTTTCCATACCTCCCTGTCTGTCATGACTTCGAAGGGTTTGTTACAGGAGACTTTAGGAATCATGGAGTCACGGCTCATATCCAACAGGGGATTTTCAATATCCCTTGTTATTCTGACATGTCCTGAGTTACCCCCAGCCTTACACATTAGCCTATATGCCCCCATTCTTGCCTCCCTTCTGATATAACGAGCAAGTGAGGGTAGAAAATGTAGAAGAAAACAACTGAAACTCAACTCATGAGTACATGAGTTCCCAGGATTTTTAAGTATAGGTTTCCACTAATGCGCCACTGCGACTCAAATCACCCGCCTCCAGCGTACGAATATGTCCTATCCCTTGTTATATAACTTAGAGGAGAAAGACGAGAGTTATTACAAGCGGTCCTGATAGTACAGTAAGTTACACGCCTTCCTAAATATATTTAAAAATATAAATCAAATTGAATCACCTATTTTGCGTGTCTTATTTATATGCCATGGCATCAAGTCTCATCTACAATTATTATAACACCATTGACATACCTGCGGGTCCTGGTAATACCACTGATCGTGTATGGGAGATACTAAGTTAGGAGGTGGTTGCGGTGTGTTACCAACGCTAGGCAAGCTAAGGTTCTGATTTATCTGTGGACTCTTGGGTGATTCCTCTTCTACCACCAATTTCGACACTAAATCCTCTTGCATCCGATCAAAATCCTCTTCCACTCTAAAAAGAAACCATTCCACTTTAGCACTCAACTAAAAAAAAACTCCCCAAATTGCACTACGCACCTATTCTTTGTCCCTCTGACATGAATCATAACTCCGTTATGGCTGATGCTGTTGCTGTTAGTTATTTCGGCGGCAATCGGAGGACCATCCTCCATCTCAGGTTTATCTAACTGTTGCTTGGTGTTCGTTTTTATATCCTTACTAGTGTTAGTAATATTAGATTGGTCCGATTCAGATTTCTCTTTCTCCGGAGGCTCCAATTTAATTTCTCCCACGTCTTGATGGTTGTTGGGCTTAGATAGTGAAGGTGGGGAGGTGCGCTCTCTTCTTTCCTGTGATAAAAAAATTAAATTAATCTTGAGAAAGTATGTACTTCAAAATAGGAAATTACTTCTTCGTGGTGTTCAACCTCTTTTTGTTTCGATAAAGAGACGGCCGACTTAGACGTTGTCAATGGGGGCTGTTTGGTGGATATGTTGTGTTGTGAAGACGATTTTTGAAGGGGGTCTTTTTTGTTGGAAGTAGAACGTTTATGTTCCTAAAATTACGAGTAAAAATATTATTATACAAAGTGCGTAGGAAGAAATATCCCATCGGTTTTACGGGGTTTTTCACGCGCCAATTAATTCGCACGCAATTCTAGTACCTTCTCTTCATCTGAACCATGATAGGCCCCGGAAGAATCGAATGTTCCGCCACCTTCGCCCAAATGCTCCGTGGCCCATTCTGGAAGATCTTCGATGTCCCAACGCCGCGGGCCGTGGCCTCTGGAATTCTCGTGCCAATTCCTAGGCCTTTCCTGGGGCCCGCCTCCACCTCTTTCTTCAATTTTATCACCGTCTCTCCAACTTGTAGATCTCCCTGCAAAACAAAAGACAATAAGATTTAACTTACTTAATCCAGATACCTTTCTATCCTTTCGAAAGTAACACTAAAGGGAGTTACAGCCTAGTCTTAGTAACTGCGGCACTTAACAAAAACTTAAATACACTTTTTTAGCTTTTGTTAGGTGTTAAGGGAATTGAGTTATTGATTGGGTTGTCTTTCCACTTTTCTCCGTCGGGTCTTCTTTCTCATTTCACGCCGGTTTATCCTCTTTTCTCTGTTGCTGCTCTTACCTCTTGTATTCGCGTCTTTCTTGGTCTTCCCTTCTTTTTCTTTTCGTCCTTACTTCATACACTCCTTTATCTTCTTCTATCCTCGTTATATGTCCAAACCATCTTAGTTGTTCCTATTCTATGATGCGACCTACTGGTTTCGTTTTAAAGGTGATATTTATAGTTTTGTCTCTTCTTGTTTTACCTTCTATCCTTCTAAAAAACATAATTTCCGTACCTTGTGTCTTGCTCTTTTGGTTTTCATGTTAAAGCCTATGTATTAGTATGCAATTAGTAGGCCACTTTTTTTAATACATCCATTTTTATTTGTTTTATTTTGCAAAAAATGGGAGTTCTATTGCATTAAATAGTGGACATGGCCTTCAACAATCCAAACTAAACTTCACACTGAATCTGATAGGAAGAAGTGGTTTCCCATTGCCTTCTACACCGCAGTATACATCTCCAACGGGTTGATTGCCAAATCTCGATGGTAGGTTGCTCGATGTAACAGGATTCACTGCAAGGTGCTGGGAGTGGAGTTCCTGAAGACGGCCGAAGTTGTTACGCAATCATACATTGGGTATCACTAAGCCATGACTTCAGATTTACGAAAATGAACTTACGATGGCTCCTTTGTGCCGGCGCTCTCTCGTACCTTTATATTTATGACACTTTTTGATTTCAAATTTTGAACATTTTTGCGATAAAAATCCCGTTAAGGTAATGTTACGCGTGGCAACGAACTAAATAACTCTAAATACACATTGGAATTGCTCACCTAATTGCCATAAAGTTAAATTTCATGTTTTCCTTTACATTTCTGCTATACTTTTTCACAATAAACTTTAACGTAAACCTAACGTAACTATCCGCTTTTATTTATACTTGAAATGTCAAAATATTGTCACGGAATCTGTTGCAATAACTGCTGCCATCTTGTGGTAAGCATTGGTATCAACATCGTATTGTTTTGGCGATGCAGGTAATTATAACCTGCTAACGTCATTATTTGAAACGCAAGCGGTTAACGATTAATAAGGTTATGTCTATGCCCTCCAAAATGGAGAGCAGTAGTAAAATAAATATAACATTACTAACTTAATGTATGTACTTCACACGACATAATAAAAAGAAAGAGTATGTTGGGCTCAAACAATTCAATTCATGAGGATTACTTACATATTGTATGTTAACTGAAAATAGTAAAATTTCTTAAACTGCAAATTACATTAAATAAATATTACATTTTCATTCTGGCCTCCGTTAAAAATAAAAAGTAGGATAGAAAAATAACAACACAACAGTTTCAAATCGGTATTTTTGCAAACTGTCTAAAACATATTACGTGATCAAAACCCAAGCAGCAAAATTCAAAATTGCCGCAATTATTTTTAGTAACTTCAACTTCAAGATATTAAAATACCCATTGATGTAATACAATAGTTGTAGGTAATTTCATGCTTTAATGTTGAAGTTACTAAAAATAATTGCGGCAATTTTGAATTTTGCTGCTTGGGATACGTCACGAACGTGACCACTACTGGTTCAACGGTTAGATGCTTTAAGTAAACAACCGCGTTTATTGGCTCTTTGAATATCTGGAATTAGATCCTTTTCCTATTAGAATTTCTGGATGTTCCTATTTTCTGATAATGGCAGAATGGAAATTACATTTATCCTGTGCAAGGTTTGTGAGATAATCACGAAAAATTGAAAACTTCAACGTCAAATATGTTCACAACCCCTTGAGATAATATAAAGGTGGAAACTGTTTCTATTACAGTTTGTTATGTAGAATAGGCCATGATGTCATTTAAATGCTTATTTTTTTCTGATTTCATTGATATAACATTTGGTATAGCTATTTCTTTTAGATTTTAATTTGTAGTGAAATAAATAATTATTATTTCTATTAATTCATAACTAGGCTTTGACTACTAATTAATTAAGTAAGTAAGCGTTCTCCATTAGTAAGTATACACATTTCGCACCTCCTCACAATTCAGTTTGAATCCTAAGTAAACTGTGAGGTCTGATACTTCTTATTGCCGCCACAATACTAATCTTTGAATCCTGGATGGTGTTAGGTTTATCATGTATTCTTTATTTTTTACGGCACCGCCTAAGAAAAAGTCTAAAGGTGTAATGTCTGGAGATCTTGCTAGCCAGAGGATTGTACCTGCATTGCCAATCTAGTTAGGAAATCGGTCCGAAAGATAATTACATACAGCTCGGCAATTATTAAATTTAAATTTTGTATTAAATTTAGTGGTATTTTTAGATGAAATACCACATGTCTTCCAATGCATTAGGTAAAAAGTGTAAATATCGTCCACCATTTAAGTTGCTTTTAAAAATGCCGCACCACACATTTACAGAGAATACATGTTGATCTCTCCTTTCGGTAGTAAGGTAAGGATTATTTTGAAACCAATAAATTGTTGATTGTTGTTTCGATCAAATATGCCATTATTTGAAAATTTCGTTTCATCCGTAAATGAAATTGTACTAGAAAACTGCGGATTATTACGTGTTTCTTTCAAGAACCATCTAGCAAATAATAATCTTCTCTCATGGTCTTGAGCATACAACTTCTGACTAATGCTGCATTTAAATGACTTATATTTATTTTGTTTAAGAATTAGGCGAGCTTTTTCTGTGGAAACAGCGCATTCGCTTAAAATCTCGCGTGTGGATGTTTTTGGTTTGTAATTTATATACGCTAAATCCTTTCCTCGTCTTCCGGTTTAAATTTCTTTTCTGCAGTACATGGTTTACTAAAGCCTCTGTATTTAATTAAATTATTTTCCAACTTAGAAAATAACCTCTTATCAGGCTGCCTCCTTTCCATGTAGCGTTGGTGATACATTTCACTAGCTTCCATGCTATTTCGATTGCTAGCATAATAACATCATTCTTTTCTTGGTAGCTATACATTTTCTGAATTTGTTAAACAAAACTACCAAAAGGACTTATTTGATACTCATCTAACGTACTCAGCCTTTAATTTTTGACAACTACATGTGTTTGTTTGCCGTATTTGTTAGTCACAGCCTACTTATGAATTAATAGAAATAATAATTGTTTATTTCACTACAAATCAAAATGTAAAAATAAGCACTTAAATGACATCATGGCTTCCATTTAAAAAAAGACAAGTTTTTATTATATCTCCAAAATAAAGAGTGCCATGGATTTTTAAATCGCAATATTAGATTCTACATGAAAAACTACTAGAAACAGTTTTCACCTTTATTTTATCTTTAGGGGTTGTGAACATATTTGACGTTTGATGTGACATTAGCTTCAACTATTACCCTATTTTCTGAGCAACTTAGTCCATTTAACCGATTCTGTATCTTTAATATTAAGAAAGTTACCCATATACGGAGATAGAAAATGGGCAGCCTGTATACGTGAAAGAAGTCACATGGGTTGTATTATTAAATAAAACACTTCTGTAGATAAACGAATGAAAAATTTTTCATTGATAACCGTATCGGAGTAGATATAGATAATAAAAACTAAAACGGGTATCCCCCGCCTTTTTAGTTATATAAAAATAAAATTCTATTTACCCCATTTCTCAGACGGACCCCTTCCCTGATTGTTGGAACGCCAATCCTCCTCCTCCTCCGATCTGTTGCGCCTCCAATTGTCTACGGACGAGGACCGGTAAGTATAGTCTTTTCGCGGGCTCCACTCTGACTGCTCACCGTTACCCCAACCGCCCCCGCTCTCGTACGAACCAACGTTCCTCACGTACGACTGGTACGAACCCCTGCCTCTACTGATGCGACCGCCTCGCTCCAGGGAAGCCCCGCGGCCGCCTCTCACCGAGTTGTTCATCAACGGCCCCCTATTGGGCCAAGTACGCTAAAATTAAACATTAAAAAAATATGTAAAATACTGTATGTGATGCTATGTTAAACCAATAGTTTATATATCGGGAAAGACAGGATTCTTTTGCAAGAAGCACGTTCAAGGTCTAAATTTTACTATAGAAAATGTAATTTTTTTTTAAAAGAATTTATATTAATTTAAAAGAAGCAAAATGTTTCAATTTCTTAATTATAATAAAAAAACACTTAATTTTTGTCCAACCCTTAAATGCATATTTTTACTGCATATGTGCATATTTAAGTCTCCCTAGTTATCAACTTTAGCCTCAATATAAGTACTATTTTTACAACAATTGCCTAATTGGTAGAAACTTTTCGAGTTTGATAATTGAATTTGAAAGAACAAACACATAACATCTATTCCCCATCTCCCAAGCAATCCTTCAAACCTAAACTCGTTTAGTTAGCGCCGGTTGTACCAAACAAGTTCTTTACAGTTCTTTCTTTACAAGTTTAACGTGAACCTCTATTCAACGAATAAATTACGTTGCACCAACTTAGTTCAGGGTTAAGCTACATGTCAAAGTTTTCGTCAACTGAACGCCTGTTTTAGGCCGTTCAAGGCGGGTTAAGCTGTTAGACCTACGCACAAGTTCTTAAACATTAGGTCCATATTAAACAATACAATAGATCACAACTCGATTTGATCGTAAACAACCAGCACGATTTTCTAAGATAAATATGTTTTGAGAGATATCCGACAACAAAGACCTGTAATTGCAGTTGACATTGTAATGCAGCCCAAAGTTTACAAAAAGAAATATAGAGTGATAGTGAAGAGATTTAATTATCGAAAGCAGTACTAAATCATATAATAAATGAAATTTTTTCGAAGACTGAAAGGTGCATATAAAACTAATGAACTAAATTAGGATTGATATATGTTGTATATGAATTGTAATGTTGACACCTTCTCAAATGACACTTTTAACAATACGGTTTCTTGCTCGCAAATCATTTTTGCATGTTGCTCGGGATCTCAATCAAGAAATAGGGGCAGCAGCACTTGATATTCATTTTGAAGCTGACAGAATGATAACAGTGTACGTTGCATTTTAATTACAGGGTATTTTCAACAATTGTCAGATAATGATATTGTTGGTTAATGTTACTTAAAGGCAAAGAACAAATCTTTTTTCAAAACCGCTTTTTATTTTTTATAAATAAAAATAAAATGAACATAATTACTATAAAGTTATCATATTTTATATACATTTTGATTTCAAAACGACAATAACTAAACGGTAAGTATTATATTGGTCAATAGTTTAGTTGATAGTTTGTTTTATATACTTTCCAATGCTACCAACCGATTTCGGCTGATAGTCAACTAAGTATACGTTGGCGGATACGGGAATAAACTAGTGTCATCTCCAATCAACGATTCAGTTTAACTCAAGGTTAACTATAATTGGTACAGTCGGCCCATTAAGTATCACATCGCCATTTAATAATTTCACGTGCATTACCGTCCGCTCTGACGAAGTTTCGTGGAAGTACAGGTCCAAAGTGTCCAAATTGTATATTTAGTATTATCAATCAATATTTTACAATAAGTGGATTCAATAAAACAGTTTCACTTCTTTTGGAGAAAATCCCTTGATGAAACAAAGTTTTATGGAGCCCATATTTTTAACACTCATTTTGAACTTTGTCGAAAACCAAGTTTCATCATCTACTGGAGCATCATTCCTTCATTTTAAAGCGGACATTATTGCCACGGGGTCGTTGCAAAGAAATTGGGTGTATTTTGATGATTATACGTCACGCCTCCTTTAATGTTGCGTTCATAAAAACTCCCCATCGAATCCGGCGAGTGTCTAAACATTACCATAGCCGTTCCGTAAAATCAAGTTGCGCCCTCGTAGTTGGTCTTTACGAACGCTCGGGGTATCACCGGCGTGTTCTCTTTTTAGCTCAGTCTGGACTGCGGTAATTGGGGAATCGCATGCGCATATCATTTTATTAAAAAAATTGCATTCAGTATCGTCGGTGAAATTAAGTGTTGTTCCATGTAATTGAATAATAAAATGTCAATATTACAGAAGACACAAAAATTAATAATATAATAATTTGTAGTCATAAAATTCCGAGGAATACAAATAATGAAATGCTCACTGTCATTCACAATAACCGCGCTATTACCCGTCCGTTTTGTTCAATCAGGGTAATAGTATTGCCGTGCAAGCATTACCTTACCTTAACCCCAACTTTACGAACACAATCTAACCGTGAAATTAGCAGTATAGTTCCTTAGAACAAGAAAGGTATATACGTCATACATAAGATGCGCGTGATTGAGTCAGTGGCGGAGAGAAGAATACCTAAGTATTATAGTAACAAAAATACAGTATACAGATACAGTATCAGTATACAGATGCTATAGATAAAAATGCAAAATACGTTCTCTTAATTGTATAAAAATGTTATTTAACGCGAAAGACAAAATCGAAGGGATCCCATTATTGTGTTTACTAAAATAATATAAAAACACCTACTAATTTCTGTTGAATTTAGAAATTTTACAAAGATTAACATACACGTTTTATGTTGAATTGTTATTATGAGTCGTGATATCCAAGATTCTCCTCCTATTAGAATAGAAGAAATCCATTCTAAGTTGCCTTTTCTAAATTAATTGGTGATAAAATCGCACAATTTGAATTGTGAAACAGAAACAGGTTTTCTATTACCAAGTGTGATATCCAGTGAAATAAAATCTTTGTTACTTTTAATTATTGATGTTCTCTATCAGACTAAAATAAATTTTTTTTTAAACTTTAATAACTAAATTGCTAAAAGGGATGCTTAAACTTTGGTGTGATCTTTGTAAATATACATCAACAATATAAATTCCTTGATCAATGCATTATTAAGCCATTAATTTAATTATCGACTTGGTGATTATTGACTGTTTCTAGAAAAAATATCATTGCAGGTATTTTTCACTTTGTAATTATATGATAATTAATGAAAATAAAAGTATTTTCCAAGGTAATACCATAAATACAAGAGAGATACAAACAATCATATATCAAAAACCAATAGATGTTCAATACACTAAATCTGATAAAGTAAAGTAGTCGAATGGAACTAAGGATCCATTTTTAAAAAACTATTTATTCTTTAGAAACAACACGGTTAAAATCATCCACACGTAATTTTTATTGACAAAGCAAAATAAAAAAATTAACAGCAACAATACCATATACTTTTGTATGGACTCCTATGTTAAACCAAGGTGAAAGATGTTGATTGGGAATAATCGTAAATAGAAATAATAAAATTAACTCACTTCTTCATCTGTCGTAGGTGTAAGAACTAATGGAACAAGTGCTTGTTCTGAGTATAAAGTTGTAAAACCAAACAACGAAGCCGGCGGCTTAAAGCCCTTCTCATACAACCCCAACATCTCTTCCCTTCCATATCTAAAAGCAAATCACTCATAATAATACCGTTGCCACAATAATATTGCACTGTTACAAATAATGACTCAATCCTTGCATAAAAAAATATTTAAAAATACTCACCGATATCCGGACAGTTGATAACGTGTACCTCCTCCAGTACCACCGGTGGTGGAACCGTCGGAGGACAAGTTCCTTAACCATTCAGGACCAAAATTCATGGAATCGGTCATACTGTTCCTAAAAATCGAGAAGATTTTAGATTTCTTCAAAGTTAGATGAGATAACACTTATTCCATATGGAATGTTAGCATATTAAAACACCATTGCCATGTTAGAAAAGTGCATGGATTATGACATAATACATAAAAATAAAGTTTCATGAACACACCACTTTATCTAACACAAAATTCACGGGTCCTAAAACAGTGGGTTGCGGACGGGATCTGCACGTGCTCGTAAATGTGAATACGATATTATTTATTGGTGAAAATGCAGCACTTTATTGCAGGCCAGTAGTGGCATGGTTGTTGCTATTTATAGTGATTTAAAAAAACGCAGCCGACCCAAACATTCCCCCAAACTTGACCTAAATAGTATGGGGCATCGATCTGTCTTCGGTTTTTTTTACTGTCCACCCTTGGATCAAGCCACTAAATCGCGGTTTTTTAATCTTAAAGGCTCTATCACCTGTGTATGGAGCCTAGGTGGCAGTTAAGAACATGTTAATCCTCCGTTAATGCGCAAATAACAACACCGAGCGATTAAATTGTATTTATTTGAACAGTCCGTTGTCTACGTCCCGCGATATATCACTTGACATTTTAACATACCTGGGAATAATATTTCACACTTTAATAGTAAATGGATCAACAACAATGGCTGATTGGACAATTATAGGTTAATGCGCATGTGTCGAGCTGTCATGTACTTTAAAAGAGGCTACGTTCTTAAAGAACAGCAGTTTGCAAATTTTATAACGGTATTTAAACAGTAATACAAAATAACTCTATCCAATGTAATGTGATACCGTGATACTTACAAACGCTTTAATCATCCCAAAACGATTACATTAAAAATGAATTAATGGGCATTTGAATGGTCATTGCATAAATATGCAAGCAAATACAAGGGAATTATATTTCCAAGTTTATTACAAACCATCCTTAAAAAAGAAGTAAACGTAATTATTCATGTAATTAGCAAACAATAATATAACATTTCTTTTCTGTATAGTAATCTTCTATTTGAAGTAACAATTTTGAACTCCGAGTGCTTATTTGAGCGCAAGTATAGACTAATTTAAAATCATAATTTCCCGCCAATATTCGAAATAGGTTTATCAGGCGCAATATAGCCAAGAATAAAATCGATTTCTTTACTTGCTTTATTATAACAAACGAATTAAAACTAAGGGTGATAAGCAATCACCGTATTGAAGCATTAATTATTTATTTATTTACAATTTACAATAAACAACAACAAAAATTACACATACATGTATGTAAATCAAAGCGTTGCTGC
>JARFOC010000007.1:78271-97603 GCA_031763485.1 Osmoderma eremita
TATCCAGGAGTTCTTCACTCATCGAGGTGGTAAGGGTATTTTTTTATTATTTTTTACTATTTTAAGCCACCGTATCCGATTTTGTATTTTATATAAAAATAATCTAAAGGATGAGATAGGGTGATCTCGTAGGCCATAAGATAGATATGCATTTGTTTGGGAAGCGTTCATCCAACTTACATTACGAACAAAATGAGCTGGAGCTCCAACATGCATGTATATTAGGTTATGGTGCTTGTTCAACGTGATTTCCTCATTGGCTTTAAGACGAATTGGTAGATAAATCGGCCCTGTGATTTTATTATTCTCAGCAAAACCCTCATGGAAAGCTTTCTTTGGTGACCATATACGGATTTTTCACTGCGCAATAGTCAAAATTATGAGCATTAGATACACCATCTCCAATGAAAACGTCATTATGAGTGAACAAAATGATTAAAAAGGACGGGGAAACGCAAGAACTAATCAAGTTATACAAATGATGACGAAAAAGCACAGGTTACACAAAATTATGAAATGAAAGTCAAATTCAATACATAAATGTTCAGAATACATATTGTTCTACAACGTTGCCAAATGTATTTTTCGTGAAACTATGTTAATGAAGAAATGGTAAAAACAAACTTTCATGTTTAGGAACAAATAGCATTAAAAATACGTCTTTATTCCAAATTCCACCTATATCTATCAACAGATATCAAACAATAACGTTTATTTCCAACATTTTTATCTTGAGATTTCCGATTCAGAATTGAACACGGGGTAACGCCACGCGTAGTTTTTGCGCCAATTTATACACATCCTGTATCTATATATATATATATACAACATCCAGCAAAATTACAATGAACGGCAATTTTATTAACCAAAATAATTTACTAGAGCACTTAAAAACTAGGTGTTGACTACATTGCATTACGAAATATGTTATATCATACAATACATTTCAATAACGATGTTTGCTAGTATAAAATAATAGGATAGTGTGGCTTAACTAGTAAAAATAAAAAATTCCCACACCACTTTGATTAGTGAAGAACTCCAGATATGTATATCCTCAGCAGAATCTACAAAGGAAGATTATGGTAGTTGTAACAATCCGGGAGATATGCACCACATAGAACAAGTGTTATAACAGCGGTGTTATAAGTGTTATTGTTCTATGTGGTGCATATCTCCCAGAGTACTACGTCTAACATTAACTCCCTTTGTAGATTCTGCCGAGGATAGCAACTCAGTTGCTGAAATACGTGTTTGGGGTTCTTCACTCATCAAGGTGGTAAGGGAACTTTTAATGTTTGTTAGGAATGCAAAAAAAAAACCGATCAAAAACATCCATTTCATAATTGATAATCAATATATACTTAATAGTACTACGACAGTGTCCCTCAAAGTGTGTGTAAAGTATATTCGGTATAAGTTTGAAAAGTTACCTCATGCGTGTGCCGCAAATTTACGCAGTTTATTTAAATACATTTTGGGAAACACTGCGTGCACTTTATTTATGACAATTTCTCCTTTCTTTATAAAAGAATTCGACTGTACTTCGATTGAAATGTACGGTTTGCGCTGGGCAGGGCCTCTCGTTTGCTGCTGGGCAGCCAGTGCGCAGTAAACCAAAGGCCCTGAGCAGCCGTAATACCAACCTTACCTGGGTGGAGATACCTTGCGGGCTGCGAATCTCAGGGCCTTGCATTCACTGCTCACCCAACCACAACACAGCTCGTATAGTATCAATGTTTATTCAATATCAATATGCTACAGCTATAGTTACAGAAAACATTTCGAGTTTATATTACTGTGTTACAAACTATCGTCTTACTTTTACTTATGAATTTAGTTAGTAGATGGAGGAAGACTAAAAAATATATATATGAGGAAATAAGCGAGTAACAAATAATAATAATAGTAATAAAAAAGGTGTAATAATGTAATGTAAGAATATGGAACATTATATCGAATAGTGGGAATTTTATTTATATTTACTTTATATTATATATACTTTTTTTAGGCTACATATATTTATATATTATTTAACTGTAACAGTCTAAAATGAATACTGTAAATCTAAATGAGGCCTTTCGTGTTGGTAACAGTATACTAATATAGTAATATAACAATAGTACTGGTAGATAGTGGTAGTAATAATAGAAATACAAGGAATGTGTTACCATTTTTCGATCCATAGTAGTAATATTTATACCTGTTCTTTTTCATATATTATTTATTTCCTTACAATATTGCCAAGGAATTTGTTTTTTTTTTCTTTTTTGTTTGAGCAAGAGTCTCTTTTAGAACTAAATTTAATCAATATTATCCACTGTTCGTTCACATCGCTTTAAATCTGGTTTTATTCGTTATATTAAAAGAAATTGACTCTGATAGTTAGGGCATTTGTTTTTGTGCAATTCATTTTTGTTAGTGACTTACTGGTGGAGGGTTTTGACCAGATCCAGGCGGATATGATCGTACACCCCCAAGCGGAGGTTGTGGATCGGGGTATGCCATATCAGCCATAGGAATATCTTCCTGAAAAAGACAAATTGAATCAGATTAATTCAACGAAGATAAAAGATAATGTATGTCAACTACCCTCTGATAAACAGGTGCTACGTTCCTAGTGGGCATGGCGTTTCTCTTCATGGTTCTGTCCTCGTACCTAGTGCCACTCTGCGAGGCCATAGGCCTGTTGAGTGTGGAATTCGCGTTGTTTGGTGAATTAGGTCCCGCATTCCTAGCTGCCACAGTCTTAGTAACAAAATCTTGCTCCTTCCATCCGTGCTTCTTGTACACGTCCCTTAAATCCTGATGCTGCCACATCGTGAATAATACTTGACCGGCAAATTTGAGCACTCTGGGCGTATATTTCTGCCTCTGCTTAGTAATCGTCATCAGTCTTTCAACACCACTGGCTTCGAGTAGCGATCTCGAGAATTCGGCGTTCTTTTTAATGACTTCGTTCAATGTCGCTAGTACGGCGGCAATTGTGTCGTCCGAAGTACCTTGATCATGTTGGGGATTTCCAGACGGTAACTTCTGTACTAAATCTCTCATTGCATACTTCCCGATTAATTCTTTATTACGCTGATCTATGGCCAAGTTCCTTAGAGCCGTAGCCACGGCACAAACAACTCTGTCTACTTCCATCCTCAGCAATTCCACTAGGATTGGTAAGCCTTTCTCTTTCCTAACTGCTGCTCTTATTTCTATACTAGGCTGCCAATAGCAAGCTGCCAGATTTTGTAAAGCACCAGCTGCTGCTTCGAGCGTTTCTGGATTCGAACAACTTTGTAGTAATGCTAAATAAGATTGAACCACTTCTGGCTGCCAAAGCAGTTCCGTACCTCTAACGGGTTCACCCCTGGCGGTTGCACTACTTGCACCTATACCAGATACGCCAGAATTAGTCTCTTTCACCTCAGATTGGGAATCCTTCTTCTTTTTACTACCACCGAAGCATCCCAAATTTTCCCCTGCAAATATCCGAGAACATCATTAATATTTATTTTGAAAATACTCGCACGACAGTACCTTTGGAATTAGCTGTTACTCTGCTCTGTGTTGGCAAGGGATTCTTGTCATAGTTTGGATCCTCCACCTCCTGACACCTGTACGACAGATTACGTAGGATGCATACACAATTTTCAACGATTTTATTGCCGATATTGGACTTGTCTATGGCACATCTTACAACAAACAATAAAGCGTCAATTAAACCTTCACACTCTCTCAATTTCTTCCTAGCATATTCTCCGGCGGAACTGACATTCCGCAGGACCCCTGAAGCATTTCTGAATACTGTAGACCAACATGTCTCACCGTGATTCCCTTGCGGATCCCAACCGGAATGGGGGATTATTATGTACGATACAATAGTTGCAACGCCATCATCTATGATCGATCGTTTTAAATCCTCGCAAGAGGACATGTTCCAAATAACACCTGTTACTAATTCTTTAATTTCCGCTTCATTCGAACGCCTGAGCAATGCTATCAACGCTGGTATGCCGTTGGCGTTTTTAATGGCCCTCTTATTCTCATCGTTTTGTCTACCATAAGATAAATTCCTTAAAGCTCCACAAGCGTTTCTATAAACCTCAACGCTGTCGTGACTTAAAAGCTTGACTAGAGGTGGAATACCTCCCAGAGCTCTAGTTTTCTGTTTGTTGGGGTCATCCATGTAACACAAATGTTGCAAATAGGCCGCTGCATTCGCTTTTATAACATTATTAGGATTATTGAGGAATCCTATCACCTCAGTTAGGTTTGGATCCCTCCAACGCATGCCCCTCTGGTCCTCATCACCACCTACGCTGCCTGGAGAAGTTACACCATGAGTTCTATGCTGTGGTAATCCCATCGTGTGACCGTGCAACGACATCTTACTGACTTGTTTTTGTAAATCGTCGTCCTCGTACATCCTCATAGGTGGCGCCACCGGTCCGTTTAAGGCTTCCTCGTAATTTCTAGTGTCATATGTGGGCACCGGGTGATTACCCGCAGTACCGTACGGAGATGGCGAAACGTAACCGTAGACCACACCAGAATCATCTTGGTATGGGTCTAGAACTATGGGACCGCCCGGAGATGGGGTTACGCGGTAATGCTCTGTCAATTCATCGTAACCAGATGGTAGATATGCTCCTCCAGGCTGTGCTGATAGAGGAAGTGGAGAAGGTGCACCGCTGTGTTCACTGGGTGTGGGCGGAGTTGGTGGCCTGTCAGCTCCTGTGGGATATCCAATGTATGACCCATATGGGTAATGTTCGTAATCAGGGTAATGGGGATGTTGATGGTATTGGGAATACATGTGATGGGTGGGTTGTTCCATATAATCCACGTATTGAGGTCGAGAATGTGCCGGATGTTGATAAGCTAACGGCACAGATACGTAATCTCCAGGTTGACCGTCTATCTGCTGGATTTCCCTAACGACTTTCGTCACCGTGGTCACCTGTTGTGTCGTCTGCTGTTTGTGGGTGCGTACTAGTGGCTCGTCGCTATGAACAGACATGTGGCTTGAATTTGGTGAATGTTCTGAATGTCCATTGCTATGTGAATGATACACGGTCTCATTCACAGACCCCCCGCTCTCTGGAACCCTGCACATAAACGAAAAGGGGAAAATAAGATTTTGAAGACATATAGAATGTTTATTCGAGTAAAATTTTTGAACAAACGTTTGAGGAACAGTCAGAACTTACTTGTAATGTTGCATATCTGGTACCTTCTCTTGCAATATTCGCCTAAAATATAACACATAATGAATCTAATGAATGATGGAGAATACGAAACATATTAAATTGGCAGATTGATACGTTAATGCCAATATAATACAAACAATAATTAAAAAACAAACAAAAAAATGCCCGCGGCATTTGAACATGTAAGACACGCAGAGAAAAATAATGAAGGATGATGAAGGGTAGCCTACCTTTGAGTAATTTCTGTGTGTGTTATGCTATGTTCTTGTCTTTGTTCTATCCTTCTGTTCACGAGCCTGCCAGTGTGAAAAGCAAAACTTTTTTAGCAACTAGCAAACGTTAAGCACAAGCAATTAAAAACGAACTTACAAATCATGATCATTACATGCGTTTTGGGAAAATAAATATTGAGAAAATTAATCTTTTTCCTTCCTAAACATTCCACAAACAGAATTTATTTTGGTTACGCATGGAACTTCCTATTTTGATAACATATCTGATGACTTAATGAATTATTTCACACACAAAAATGACGAAATACGTTGCAGTTAAGTAGCGTAAAATTTATGCAAAACACTTGTAGCTAGCTGTGAAAATTATAGGTCTAAACAATTTCCTGTTTTTTACATTATTTGTTCTATTGGTGGTAAGATATCTGAAATAGGCTATACACTAAAAATCCCACAAGAATAATGAAATTTTTAACATTAGGAGAACGCTTAAATACATAGGAATGAAGATAAAGTTCTGTGAGATCCTTTGAGATGGAAATGTCAACAAACCATTATCAAACACAGAATATTTACTTTAAAAGAGAAATCCTTATATATACATGGAAAAGCATATAAGGGTGGGCAGTTATTAATAATGCTTATATATATATATATATATATATATATATAATGCAATACCAATGAAAAAAAATTCTGTTTGTAGATGGATATAGATAAAATAACGTATTAATCATTAAAAAAAATTGATAAACATGACATCACGATCCCTTATATACATATGTATAACTAATTATCAAAGGATGAAAAAGTTAAATAGGGCAAATATAAAATTCCTTGATAAATACTGTAGAATAACAAAACTCGTTAAAATACCAAAGTTCACTACACTACTTACAAGCAAGCATCCATCAGTTGGTTAGTTGTCATCGTGAAAATGAATAATTTTTTCCTGAGTCCATGCAACAACAAATGTACATAAGCTTTAATGGAAATGAAATGTATGTTTCAAACAAGATATTTAACACAGACATCGCATTGCACCCTCGAATAAGATAGCCACCCATTTTGATTCTTATTGTTCATTTTTACACGATACAAATAACTTTGAAGTAAAAAGAGGAAACAACTTATTTGAAACATGATGATCAGTGCAAAAAATAGCCGAGTTCAAAGAAAACCAGACATAAAGGATTGAAATGGTATACTATATAATTAAAATGTTGATTAATAAAAATGAATGTTAATAATGGATAAAGATAAAACACTAAAGATTTTCCCTTTCCGATGCATTTATGACTGTAAATAACGCATTTGTGTTATAATAAAAAAAAGAAAAGAACAGTAACATTATAGGCATGTAACTTTAATGAGATTAATATTGAAATAATCACTACTGTACATACCTCAGTAAAAATCAAGCATCTGTTTTAAAGGTTGTGGAATTTTAAACTGGTTTTGGATATTTGTCTACCCATTTGGATGCATTCTGAAAGAAAAAATACTTTATCTGAATTGCAACTGCCTGTGAATCTTAGGTTAGATAATATCAGGTATATATAGATCATCCATACCATAGATTTGTCACAGAAAAAAAATATATGCAACTCACGTGTAAACTAGTAAGTATTTTAGGGCATATTAATGGATTAGTTGGAAAAACGTAAAAATTGATTTATAAAATGACAATAATATGTGGTGGGGCGGGGCTTACATGTTTACATACTATGGTTGTAGTACTATAAAATAGGATTCGGCATGGGTGTTTCTATTCCAAAAAAACACGAGGAACGTATATAGCAACGAAACATTACTTCAATGGACAGATAAATAAACGAATATAAAGAACATAATGCACACACCTTAGGATTCTGTATTTTTATCATATAAAGCCAAGTCAAATCGGGCATACAATGGAGACTACGTCACCAAACGAGCGGCCACAATTGTCACCGAACTTTTAAATCACTTTCAGTGTTTCACTTACATTTCCTTAACTAAACAGACGCGCTACAGTACCTTCCGTTATGTTATAATCATATAAACTGATATTTATTTCAGAGAAATACAATATTCAATGCGGACATACAGATCATGAACGAGACAAACCAGACATCACTCCCACCCACGTTGCATGCTGGGAACTGCATCATAGATCGAAAATGTAGACCCGATTTTTTTCTTATTTTGTCAATTATGTTAATATTCTGAGTTAAATTAAAACCGTAAACCGAATTTATCAATCAAAAAATAATAATTTAATCGCTAAAAAATAAGAAAACAGGGTTATTGCTTCAACAATCGCTTATATTTCGTCAGTATTTTAAATATACCGCGCCCTTTTACAATCCAAGTGGCGCTAACTATACGAAAACCATTAAACTAAATTTAACCGGAGCGTTCATCCAGAAATAGCAGTTATAGCATAAGTGCTGTTATGTTACATCTTTTTTTTTATTTAAATATTTATTTTTGTAAAGATGCCTATGATTTAAGTTATTGTACGATAGTTGTTTTCATATTTATCTGTAGTTTTAATAGTAATACAACATCAGACAAAATGACTCAGTTATTTACGTTCAGCTTTAATTTTTCATTAGTAGATGTCAGATAAACCGGTCATAATGTATCGTGTTGATGTGTAAATGGAGATTATAAGTCGGTTATTATTTCCATTTATCCACAAACCCGTAGTAAAGCTGTGAAATAAAATAATGTATTCAAATTCTTTTTGTACTTAATAGTCATAATTAACAAATTTGTGTATGTGCATTACACGTATTTAAACGCTTCGACTGGCATTCAGGTACTAACCATTAAGTTTAATTTACAGTATTATACACCTGTCAAAGATGTCTTCGTCTGCGATTTATATTCTAGATGTGAAGGGAAAGGTATTTAAAATTTTATATTTACATATGCCCCATTGCTACATAGCCATTTGTCTTTTCTCTTAAAGGTATTGATATCAAGAAACTATCGTGGTGATGTCGACTTGGGTATTATCGAGAAATTTATGCCTTTATTAATGGAAAAGGAAGAAGAAGGTTTATTAACGCCAATTCTTCAAATTGCAGACTGCACCTTTGCTTATATTAAAACCAATAATTTATACATAGTCAGCACCACGAAGAAAAATGCAAACATAGCCCTTGTTTTTGTATTTTTACATAAAATAGTCCAAGTAATGACAGAATATTTCAAGGAATTAGAAGAAGAAAGTATTAGAGACAACTTTGTTGTGATATATGAACTTTTGGATGAGCTTATCGATTTTGGTTATCCCCAAACTACCGATAGTAAAATCTTACAAGAATATATCACTCAAGAGGGCCATAAACTAGAAATACAGCCTAGAATACCAATGGCTGTGACAAATGCAGTGTCTTGGAGATCGGAAGGTATAAAGTACCGCAAAAATGAGGTGTTCTTAGACGTCATAGAATCCGTTAATTTATTAGCGAATGCTAATGGAAACGTGTTAAGAAGTGAAATTGTCGGAGCAATAAAAATGAGAGTGTACTTATCGGGAATGCCTGAATTGCGCTTAGGTTTAAATGATAAGGTCTTGTTTGAAAGCACTGGAAGAGGTAAATCAAAATCTGTCGAATTGGAAGATGTAAAATTCCATCAGTGCGTCCGCCTATCGAGATTTGAGAATGATCGAACGATTTCTTTTATACCACCAGATGGAGAATTTGAACTGATGTCATATCGGCTAAATACACATGTACGTTTCATTTTTAAAAGTGATATCATCATGCAACATTATGTTTTCAGGTGAAACCGTTAATTTGGATTGAATCAATAATTGAACGCCACGCTCACAGTAGGGTAGAATATATGATCAAAGCTAAATCCCAGTTTAAACGTCGATCAACGGCTAATAATGTTGAAATTGTCATTCCCGTGCCTGGAGATGCAGATTCTCCCAAGTTCAAGACGACAATAGGCAGCGCAAAGTATGCACCGGAACAGAACGCAATCACATGGTCTATAAAATCATTCCCCGGTGGTAAGGAATACTTAATGCGTGCCCACTTTGGATTACCAAGCGTAGAATGTGAGGATTCGGAAGGGAAACCACCTATACAAGTAAAATTCGAAATCCCTTATTTTACAACATCCGGAATTCAGGTAATTTATTTCACATTCATCTAAATAAAGCATGTTGTGATTAATGATTGTTTTATTTTAGGTTCGCTACTTAAAAATCATAGAGAAAAGCGGATACCAAGCTTTGCCTTGGGTACGGTACATTACACAAAATGGGGACTATCAATTACGTACTAATTAGTTTACGTCCAATTTTTATTTCATTTTTTGAGTAAAATTTTCAATTTCAGTTTGTTTGTATGTATATTGTAATTTTTGGTAAATAAAACAGTAACTTGTTATTAATATAGTTAATATTTATTTGAATGAAAGTAAAATAAATTATTCTGAATTTTATTGATCGTTATAATTTGGTGCATTTTATAAGAAAAACAAACCAAGTTTCTCTTTTTAAATGTGGTATGCATGTATTAACACGAAATAAGAATATCCGAAACTCTGAATAAGAAAATTGCAATTATTAAAAAAGTTCATATGAAAAGGTTTTTATTCCAGAAATTAATAATAAATTAAATATAAAAGAGATCAGTAAAGATTACAATGACTGCGGGGCACCACAGTAAACACACTGTATCGGATCACCCCTCACTGGGACTAAACGCAAGCTAGCTTCTCGAGGGCTCGATTCAGACAGCATAACGTCACTCCCATGTATGGAGGTATTCGGCAAGCTAGCTTGCGTTAATCCTAAAACTATACAAAACAAGTATTTTTTAATAAGCTCTTTTAAAAAGTAAAGTTGTGTGCATTGGCACTTAATATTACGATTATTTCACGAAATTGTCGCTGCCCGAATTTAATAAAAGGCCCACATACGTTTTTTTATTTTTTTTAATCAGTCCTTTTATATATAAATCACATGGAGAATTATACTTAACATTAAGAACTAAAATAAAAACAAATTATTATTTCCTCGTATATTTTCTTAAATGCAAAATATAAATAATTATGGGTATTACCAAAAATTTTAGGTATTTATAGAGTACTGCAATCATTTGTTAACAATCAGTGTTATTTGTGTGTCACTTCAAAATTGGCACCAGTTTAAATGATAAAAAGGATATTTTTATTATTTGACAATACCCACTGAAGTATTATAGAATAACATTAATATTACCATAAGAAAAAAAAACTTATTTCTTAGCTAATTCGTTTGATAACCAATCTAGACCTTCATATAACCCATTTCCTTGACTTGCGCAGGTCGCTTGTATGTACCACTGCAAATATTTGTATTTTAACAAAATCTTAAAATATACTTATTTAAGTTGCAATACATACATGGCGATTACGTATTTGATTTAACTCCAGCTTATCTGTTAATTCTGCTGCCGTCATGGCATTGGGTAAATCTTGCTTGTTTGCGAATACAAGTAAAACAGCATCACGCAGTTCATCCTCTTCCAGCTAAATATAAAAAATTGGCATTGTAATCCCAGTTATGCAATATTGCGGGGTCACTTACCATATTTTGCAATTCCTGAGCTGCCTCTGCGATACGTTCTCGGTCATTAGAATCGACCACGAAAATTAAGCCCTGCGTGTTTTGGAAGTAGTGCCTCCAAAGTGGACGGATTTTTCCTTGACCACCGACATCCCAGACGGTGAAACAGATATTTTTGTACTCGACAGTCTCCACGTTAAAACCGATCGTCGGGATTGTTGTTACAATTTCACCAAGTTTTAATTTATAGAGTATCGTGGTCTTGCCGGCCGCGTCGAGACCAACTGGAAATAGGAGCACGGAATTTAGTATTTACGCAGTACTCAAGGGACAAAACTTAACCTTACCCATAAGAATTCGCATCTGTTTCTTTCCGAATAGACGCGTTAAAACACTGGAAATTGTTAAACCCATCTCGTGGTCGTTATTGTTGCAGGTGTGAATGAATAAATTCCTATTTATTTACTACGATTTGTTCCTGCCACGTCAAATGTCATCCATTAACAGCAACAACAAAAACTTCAGTGACTAAAATTTTAATCGCGTTTGACAGTGCCCCTATATATACTTGTAGCGGCTTATACGTGTTTTCCAGTGCCAACGCACCAATGATGAAATTTGTTGTTATTTACACGCAAGTATACGAAATTCTTTATGAGAAATGATTAATATGAATCAATATAATACCCGGGAATTTTTATTGTTAATGTAGTAACGTAGTAACAATGAATACACCTGCATTTATTGTGGTTCCAAAAAGATAACGAACATCTTCCTGTCAGAATGTCAGTGGCCAATATTCGAACTAAATTATAGTTTAGCATTTCAGGCGTAGATGTCCGTCATATGAGCGTCATTTTTTTTGAATTTGAAAATATGATAGTAATTTATAGGTTTTCAAATTTAAATAAACTAAGATAAATAAAAACTAAATAAAACTTTATAAATTAATTATAAACTGTAATATATGTTTTATGAATTTAAAATACAATTTTAAATAATCCAAAAAGGGGGATACATACACACATATATTCTTTTGATTTATTTCGAAGTAAATGTAGTCGTTATTTCATGTTGATAACTTTCAAATAAAAAAAATGCAGATTTGTATAAGGGGCTGACTGTTGTATGTATAAAGAGGGGTTACTGGTGTACGCGAAAAGGCCTTTATCCATCTATTTCGTAGAAGCAACAAGGATTTGAATGTGACGAACACTTGACTTGCTCGTTTCTAACTCGAGTATCTCATTATATAAGCAAGTATAAGGTTGAATAACTCGAATCGAGTACTATGTAGATGTCATCAATAGATGAACTTAGAATTTAGGAGGTTTCTCGTCTTGTTTCTGTTTTGTTTGTTTGTGAATAAACGTAATAATTCTGAAAATAATTGCTTTTGCTAAATTGTTTTTGTTAGTTTATATGTACGTGAAACCTTTGCGGTTGCTACTATATTATAACCCTGGAGTAAGGTTATTACGCTTTCAATATGCCTGCAAACTTAAACAGTTAGTGTATTACTTCAAGTCAGATCTTTCAGCCTGTGAGTTTCTACTCTAAATTGTCATGAACGTCCGGGAATGTCCACAGATTTGAAGTCCTTGTCCCTTCCCTAGAAGTCCTCACTGCGACAAAGGAGGATCGTTTATCACATTTACAAATGATGATTGGTGCCTTTAGTTCCGTTTTCTATTGTGTGTAACTTTCGGCCCAACGAATTCTATTCGAACGGTTATTATCGGGGACCAAATAGATTTTTAAAATTCATTTATTCGTCCTTCAGGAAGCCGATGACATTCTACCGCATAGTAAGTAGTCCTTAATTAGTTTAGAATTAATTAAGGGATCTAGAAGGGTCACGTCAGGTAAGTTGATGTAAATGGATATGTTATTCGAGTGCAGCGGCCTGATAATGCGGTTTACTCCATCATTTACAAACAAACATGCAAAGTGTAAGGTCAGAAAGCGGACGAGCGCTTGAATCTATTCATATTAACATGTTTAACTTGCCCGTATAAAGGTTGAATACTTTGTAAATCGTAGATCTTCGAGTTGTATGCAAAGGGAGCACTGGATACTTTATATAAACTTCAAGCTACCACTATGTAAACTACGTCGGTAAACTCGGCAATGTGTACTCTACCACCGCTTTTGGCCGAAAAGCGATACAATCAGGTGGGCTTACTTAAGGGATGAAGTAGCTAACTTTTCAAGTAAGATTGTTTATTAGTTAAATTCAGGTGAAGTTTATATAGAAAGCACGACTCAACGCCGGTACACCTTTCAATTTACTTTAATTACCTTTGCTTACTCTACGACCTACATATATCTATTAAAGGCTTCAACTTAATTAAATTGACATTTCTTCAGTTTGAAGGTTCTATTCCTGGCCGGGTATACAACCGGAGAAAAATGTAGTAAATTTTGCTACAATTGTTAGTATTTGTATTTCGACATTTCTTCAGTTTGAAGGTTATATTCCTGGCCGGTAATACAACCAGAGAAAAATGTAGTAAATTTTGCTAATGACGACAGCCCCCCATACCCAAGGATATCCGCCGATAATTTGCGTGTATCCGTTGAATTTTTGCGGATGCGGGTATGTTTACTATTATGCATTCGGATACGGATCAGATGCGGATAGGGTGCGCATAATTCCTACATAGGGTAGATGCACCGGTTGTAGCCACTGTACTTGTTGTGGCCACCTAAGGAATTATTGCCAAATAATTTACTTTAAAGTCGGAAATAATCATTTGCATTTGAATTTTCCCACTTCCTTAATACCATCCAGGTCGTTCTTGGGCTTGCTCGTTTGTACAATAACTTCCAGTTTAGTTTGAATCAGTCTTTAGTTTGACGAGGTCACAAAAATGGTTAATTGTTAGATACTTTGCTTAAGAAACACGAGGTAAGTCTACGTCACGTTTTTGTTCAAATTTTATTAGATTTATGTTTGAAATATGTGTTATCCAGTTTTTTATAAACATTTTATGTGATTTCAACATTTTAAACACAATATTAATCGTACATTATAGTTAAAATACACGTGGCCACTAATGGAACACGAAAAACATCAATGTGCCAAATGCAGCCAGTAACATGGCTACAAATGGAACATGAAATCTAGTTGTGGCCACATGATAGAACGAATTAAAATATAGTCAATCCAATGGGCCCGAAAAGGATAAAATACGTCCCATGAAATTCAACCAGCTCCTGAAGTCCAGTTAGTTCCTGAAGTTCAGGTGACTTCCGAAGTCCAGTTAACTCCTGAAGTACAGTTAGCTACTGAAGTTCAGTTATCTCCTGAAGTCCAGTTAACTCCTGACGTTCAAGCAGCTCCGGAAGATCAACCTGAAGTTCACCAAGTTGCTGAAAAACTTGGTAATGGTGTTAACACTGCTAAGAAAGTAAAATTTCTTAAAAAAAGAACTGTGAGTGAAGTGCGTAAAGATGGAAGATCATGGACAAAAGAGGATAACACTGTTGTGAAAAAGAAAAGAAAATATTAGTCTTCCGTCTGTCGCAACGTCGGATAAATGTATAGAGATTTTTGAAGCAAATGTCAACGAAAATACTACAAAAAAAACAAAAGAAAAGCAAACCCTAGATCCCCGCATACCCTCGGATATCCGCCGATAATTTGCGTGTATCCGCTGAATTTTTGCGGATGCGGGTACTTTATACTATTAGACATGCGGACGCGGATTAGATGCCGATAGGGTTCGCATAATTACTACATATATCTATTAAAGGCTTTAACTTATTTAAATCGACATTTCTTCAGTTTGAAGGTTATATTCCTGGCCGGGAATACAACCAGAGAAAAATGTAGTAAATCTTGCTACAATTGTAAGTATTTGTACTTAAATAAGATCAATTTTTTTCATGTATACGGTGTATGGGGAGGTAGTAATGAGGCGCCGATAATTTGCGTGTATCCGCTGAATTTTTGCGGATACAGGTATTTTCTACTATTAGGCATACGGACATGGATCAGATGCGGATAGGGTGCGCATGATTGCGGATATATCTGTGTCCGCACTTAGTTGTTTTAGTCGTGATATTTCGGCTATCGTTAATAGTTAAATAAGTTTTAACAAGTTACTGAATATATCGCCCCATAGTCTAAACACTATACAATACAATGTTTTTCTTTTCATATCGTAAACTTAGAATACATAGAAGTTTGTAGTATTTCGAAAGATTTTGGTTCGCATAGTTACTTTTCCCCATTTCCCGTTAAGAAAACAAAAGACGACAGACCGAAACAAAAAAGAACGCGAATGAGAGAATACCGTCTGAACATAAATAAAAAAGAAGTAAGGAGAGGAGAACTTTTCTTCTCCTGATAAGACAACCACGTAAAAACTTAAATTGTTAAACGTCAGTAGCAACTAAGAGACATATTTACAAGTTCAACCGCAGTTACGCTGTAAAACAACTTAAGTTTCAACTTCAGTCCCTGATATGCTAATGAAGATGGCCTAAGTTTGAATGAGTTATCTGATACCAGGTTAATTTCGGATATCGCATAATTCGCGCTAGGTTTTTTGTCTTCCTCCCTTTTCTGTCCGTGAGAAGAAACATCTATTAAACTGTGCCGGGGAGTACGGCGGTGCTACAAGGGGGATCCATTTCTCCTCCGGAACTCTCATTAGATCCGAGGTCGATTTTGGTTAATTTTAAAACGCGAATTTATTTTCGCATTATTGACGGAACGATGTGGAAGTGTAAACCGAACAATTAACTCCACTGATATACCGTTGATAGTATGGTGCATTACATTTCGGCATAATCTACCGAATTAGGATAGGAAACCGCAATGGCTGTGCCCGAACACGCACCATTGTTATGGTCTCATTTCAGATTGTGTTCCATTACGGACGCGGCGAAACTAGATTTGGTCGAATTTAAAGGAATGCAACCAGGCATCCAGTAATAATGTCATACCGATTTCTCCTAGGCCTCGATTCTGCGGCCAGGTCTGTGCGTCAATTGAAATTTAATATTAATTAAATTAGGTGTTTGTACTACTGTTCCAAATTAATAAACTAATTCTAAAATTTCCCCGGCGAAATTGCGGTAATAGTTAATTAATTAAATTAAATCAAGTTTACACCAAACCTTATTAATTTCGGACTAGGAGTTACATACAGTAATGTTAAAAAAATTTAAGTCATTGCCGAAGCAGATCTAATATAATGATTTACGAAAACACTAAGGGAAATTTCGTATTTTAATGTTTGTTTTGGTGACATTCCTGCCTTGGTTTCGACCACAGTATACAATCTAAGCAGTAATCTCACTTGGTGTCGGCGCCTTTGATCTTTCGAAAACACTCCGCGCAGGTTACTGCGCAATGAATTTAAACCGCGCTTTAAGTGAAATTTGAAATCCACTACCATGATATGGTCGTTATTTTAGGTACATACGAATTAGTACCGTTTTGTAAGCAGCGCTTTTAATCCTTCGCAAACCACAACTGGTTAAAAGTGTATTTACATGGATAAAAGAATAAAAATAATGAAATTGCCAGTTACGTTACATATCACGTTTGCTACACTTTCTTCACAGCATTTGAATTTTTATAAATGTGTAATAGTAAGAAGCACTTTCTTGTTTAAATTTTTCCGTGAGGATAAAATATATTAAAGAAGAGTGTTGAGATAGTCCTGTAATATAAGAAAATACCTGAGGTAGTACTATAGATAACTATTAATATAAAAATAATTACTAATGTTTCAAATTGATTAGTGTGTTACATTTTTTGTCAGTTTTATCTTTTTTAAAACTTTGATTTAAATATATTAAGCTGTAAAATATTCGCACTCTTACAAATAATGATAAAAAATAATCTACT
Organism: Osmoderma eremita; assembly: GCA_031763485.1. Lineage (NCBI taxonomy): Eukaryota > Metazoa > Arthropoda > Insecta > Coleoptera > Scarabaeidae > Osmoderma > Osmoderma eremita. Next base: position 95,132 of record JARFOC010000007.1, read on the forward strand.
GGAAGATCATCGCATGGTTTTTTATAGGGAACTTCAATCACGAGCGATTTTATTTTTTTGCAAGACATGTACATACATTCTTACCACATGAAATTTTAAAAAAACATTTCATTCATTATTTGGTCACTATATTGTAATTTACAATGAATGTGAAGGCAAGAAATGTGGCAGCAAGGCTACAGGTTATGAAGGCAAATATAGTTTTATTCAAATTATAATTACTATGATAAACATACCTATCTTCGGATATTTAAAAGATAACTAAGTTGTTTATTATTGTCCTTGTTACTGTATTCACTAGTACAACTCAAAACACAGCACTTGATCTTCATCTTCATATATTTTATCACCAATTCACTATTTACATCTACTGAAATCGCGGGCTTTGTGTTTGACAAACCGCCGAATTTATGCTTGCGCAGTAACCTGCGCCAAGTCGCAACTGTATCCTTTAATTTTGATGAGTGAGACTACTGGATAGATTGTATACTGTGGTTTAAGTTCCCATGATTTCCCTATTGTTCTGAGACTCATCAGGCTTTTTAGAACTATTAAAAACAATCTCTGTGACACATACAATTCAACAAGAAACGTCCCTGTTTATCTGATAACTGAATAATGGAAAAATGTAGGCGCAATTTTTAAAAGTCCCGAAGAGAACATAAAACTGAAATCTATGAAAAGATATGAACAAGCCACAACGCCTTTTCACTTCTTAGCTTACTGACTTGATCTTATCTATCTATATAAATAAAAATGTAAATGTTAGTTTGTTCAAAATTTTAAATCTCTAAAAGTTCTCCATCGATTGCTTTGAAATTTTGATACAACGTTGCATTCGAATACGCGCGTGTTCTTATACATACAGAGTGACGCATTAGTGTGGCAAAGCTCTATATCCGTTGCCATATAAGATAAACAAAGAAAAGTTATTTACGAAAATTGTGGAGCAGTCTTATAATTAAGATTTTAACATTATTTTCATATATACAGGCATTCACATCACCAGGATGAACCAAACATACGTTCTCTTAAATGAAACAACCTGTATATTATTTCAGATATAGATTAGATTAAGCTCATCTCTCACCCCTAATATAAAATTTCATTGAATTATACAGCCAGTTTCAGAAGTTATGGTCAATTTTATATGCAAATCACTGTAGATTCAAGGTCTTGTATACTGCAAACAAGACAGTCTGAAATTTCTCTTTTACAAACATAGATTTTTGATATTGGTCCACGTTTATAGCAAACTGACTTTTTTTCAAAATTGTCAAAACTGAATACAGGGCGAGTCATAATCAAAGTATTTTATATCATAAAAAGAAAGCATAGTTTACTTTCATTTTTATTAAGCACTCAATATCTATAGTCATTAATTACTAGGATATTTTAAAGTATTTTTATAAAAGTGAGATTTTTTGAAATTATAATATAACGAGTTAATCGTGGAATAAACACACTGTTCGGATTACTCCTCCCGCACAAAGAATTAATTAATTCGGGACGACACGTGTTTCTGGAATACGTGGAATCCCATTATCAAGTCGAATAATGGAATTACCGCGAAAATAACTTAAACTAGAAACATGCACCACTTTCTCTTTTCCCTTCACTCCCTCTACCTACCCCAAAACATATGTACAATTTTTCTACTCCGCCCCGAATGCTAGAATTCGGGTCTCAAGACTACGCTTTTATAGCTCATAATAAATCCATCAACGCAGAAAAAAACAGAGGCGCTTCTTCTTGATTCAGAAGGTTTTTGTTCTCTTTAATATAAATGGATTCATAAGCATCTAGCTCGCGCGTCGATGTTGCAGATTTCATTAGTTTTAAATTATCTATATTTATATTATGTCCCGTTTTTGCCATATGTTCCGCGACGCCAGACATATCAGCCCTCCCATGCCGGTAGTGTGAAATATGTTCCTTGTATCTAGTTTCTATAGACCCCTTTCTCTGTCCAATGTAGACTTTCTCACAATCTCCACATGCAATTTTATAAATACCTGACTTTTGTTTCATATCCGGTTTGTCTTTCGGGTTTCCTAAAAGGTTACGATGTGTGTTGGACGATTTATAACCGATTTTCATATTTTGGTTTTTTACGACTCGGCTAATTCCTTTAGTTATTTTATGAAAAGGCAATATTAAGAACTTATTTTTGTCGCGGTGTTCTATCGGAGTAAGCGTTGTAGAGTTTCTAAGGTGATGTCAATATTGAACCTTTTCAGGGCGCGATCAACATCTACAGAGAAGTAACCATCGTGTTTTGCAATGTTTTTAATGTATTTTAATTCCTTTTCGAATCTGTTTTGACTTAACGGGAATTTAATTAATCTGTTTACCAAGAAATTAATGGCGGACATCTTATGTTGTTGACAGTGGCTTGAATCTGCCATTATGAATCTATCTGTGTTGGTTTCTTTTCTGTATATGTCTATTTCTAATTTATTGTTATTCTTA
>JARFOC010000007.1:97703-121408 GCA_031763485.1 Osmoderma eremita
TCATTTTGGGACACTCGAAAACATTCAAACGGCTGTAACTGACCAGCTAAAGGCGATTCCAATATCCGAGTTCCAGCACTCCTATGAGGAATGGAAAGACCGTCTCCAACACTGTGTGGCATCCCAAAGGAGTTATTTTGAGGGAGACAACGCTCAATTGCAATAATATTTAAAAATATCGGTCTCATTACTTAATTTACACACCTTCTATATAATAGGTGTCGTATATAAGTGTATACGTTCAGGATGAATGAGACAATTTAAAAGTTATAATCGTTTTAAGAAACTATATACCGGCAACATCAATCCTGCTTATGCTTATATACTTGCGATAAAAAGTCGTTGTTGTTGTTTCATATTTACGATATTTACCACATGTTTGCGTGTAGATAGTCCATTATATTAAAGTTTGCCCAAATTTTGAAAACACTAACCATTTTTGTAAATAAACTTAACCTAAACCAGTATCACTATCTATGTTTATCACAGAATCTTTAGATACATCCAGATATTGGGAACCAGTTATATTGCAATGAACAAATTGTCGGTATCATGTCATTTTTGTAAAATACAAATAATTTATAATTTACAGTCTTTTACACATATATTTCGTTTCATATAATTTTAAGTACATTAAAAATGTATTATACCTAGAAGATATTTACCACATCAATTTCGAAAAAAACTTGTGTAACGGGTCTGTCCCAAATATCTCCCAAGCTGTCCGTGCATGGTGGCTTGTACTATATTTTAAATATTCAGTATCCAAAAGGGATTGGATTTGCTTTGGAATTCCTCCAAAGCAATTCTTTGAAAATATATCCGGCATCAGGTAAAAAATCTACAATAGCAAAATCGAAGTGACGAATTGTATGGTAAGTTAGTTATTTAAAAAGAAGGTGTACACTTTAAATTTTTTACATTGTACAACCAAAATAATTGCATCACATAGTCTGCATATAGACAAGATTTGCACAAGTTTTTGGCTGGCATCCAATGTAACCCCACATTGGAGTAGTTAAGTTAAATATTAGTAAATGTAGTACCGATAATAATAATATACTTTTATTTACCAGTTAATATCCCTAATATAGAAAGAAATTGAAACTTGGATATTTATGTTCACTAAATATTAAAATGCGTGTGAAATGTGAAATAAAAAATCTGTGTACTACACATGGAATATAACAGGAAATCTACAAGAATCTGTTAGCATAATTACATCTGCGTATTCTAATTACACAATTGTAAAACTACGTCCTGACTTGTAATTTACCAATTGGCTTGTGAATTTGGAGTAATATTCGCGCAGTAAAAAATACCTGAAACTTTACTGTAATTTGTTTAATGTATAAAGTTCAGAGGATCCCGTAGTAGACTAAGCATAAAATCCTAACACTGTAGTGTGTTATGTTACAAGTTATGCTTACTTATTCATATACGAGGGATATTCGGTTACCAAGCTCCGTTTACGCGACAGACCCCCTATGTCGCTCCGATCAGGTTGAAACTTGCACGCATTTTAGATGTGCGTATGTACTGCATAGGTGGCCAATGTCATCGCCTTAGGTTCAGTACAACGTGTGCAGTAACAGCCACACAATGTCAGTTCCAATCGAAACACACTCCAAGTTTGAAGTAGGAGCGGGCATTCGTTTTTTGCATACAAACAATGAAACTCGTACCGAAGTTCATAAAAAGAAATACTGAAGACTTACGGAGAAGGCTTTATTAGTAGAAAACAAGGTCGATACGTTGATTCGAGAGGATCGTCGGTTGAAAATACGGGAAATTGCTATACTGATCGGCAGCTTTGTTAGTAAAATCGTATCTGAATTAGGCTATCGAAAAGTGTCAGTGAGGTCGGTACCAAAACTGTTGACTGACTGACCCAAAATGCAACGAATAGCCGTGGCGGATTTCTAGAGAGATAGTTATAGGAGACGAAACATGGGAACACCACCATACTCCCGAATCAAAAAAAACCTCGATGACGTGGAAGCATCCGAGTTCAGTAACACCGAAAAAAATCTGATGTTCTGCAATCTTCAAAAGAGGCAATGGAAACTGGGATATGCAAAGCATTTTGGTCGTAGAGTTTTTACCACCGAAAGCAACAATCAACAGCGATATTTACTGTCAAATTCTCGAAAAACTACACAAGGCCATTCGGCAGAAAGGAAGAGGAAGGCAGACGAAAGGAATCAGGTTGTTGCATGACAATGCAAGACCGTACACTTCAAATTAGACGAAGGCCTGGCTTCAGAAACACAATTGGGCAGTTATTGTCCATCCACCCCATAGTGCAGACCTGACTCCTTCTGATTTTCATTTGTTTGGGCCGTTGAAAGCTCATTTGTCGGGTAAGAGGTTTGCAGACGACGACGAAGTTCAAGAGGAAGTACGGCGGTATTTTACAAATTTGGATCTTTTACGAAATGGGTTTACAGAAGGTTGTGCCTCGCTTGAATAAGTGCCTTAATTGGCGGTGATTATGCTGAAAAGTAGTTAGCAGTTCACGCTTTTACTTAGTGTGTGTTTGATTTCTATGAATAAAGTAGTCTGTCTGTAATTTACAAATGTACTTTAGTAACCGGACATTTTTCGTACGTATGTTGAAGGTTAATTTTTCCATATTACATCGAGATATACATATCAATGTGGTATGTGGTATGCAGTATGGTGTTGGTTTTCTTTTTCCGGACCAAAGTATGTATGAAGGAAAATTAACTCCTACATGCAACGACCTTTTTGTTTATTAAGCGTAATTTCTTCAGACTGTTGTGGAACAAGTATATTCTAAATGACTGAGTATATATAAATATATAAGGATATATCAGCGTATATGAGCACATATAAGCATATATAAATATGTATGTATATATTTATATTTTAAACTCCAATATCTGCTCACGGGAAAGTACATTTCAAACAAAGTTGGAGACGTGCTGCTTGTGAGCTAAAATATATTCTAAATAGTTTTTTCCTCTTACGAACTTTCCAAAGTATGGGTTTCCGAAATTTTATATTCCGCAGCGGAGGTAATATATTTGTCCTGAGCTTTGTTCCCTGGAACCAGGTTCAAGTCACGTAACCGTTATTCGCCCATCATATATAATCAAAAACATCTTTCTACGTCTATCTAAGCTACACGTAGCCAGAAAAAAGAACGAATACAAAAACTTTTCCTTGGTTTATTAATAACAGGAAAGTTATCTGAAAAAAAAAAAATTTATGATTCATAGTACATATAGACTATCGGTCCTAATTATTTTTTCACAGGATGCAACACTCGTAAGTAAGAAAATTCGGTCATGCAGTTGACAATGGGAACGCCCGTATTCCCGAAACACGTTTCCCGAATTGATCAATTTGTTGCGGTATGAGGAGTGATGCGATGAAGTATGTTTACTATACTGCCCTATAGTCCTAGTAATTATATGAAATCTATACAAAAATATTTGTGGGCAAATAATTGTGCCTGGTATTGTATGCCAATGCCCAACGCCTACACTATACTGTTTTTTAACAGAAGATTCTTGTTTCGATTCTAGAGAAGCTTTAACAAGCAAGACTACAATTTTATTCTGAAGCCAATATAATAACTGCATGTCTTCATATACAACTGCAAACTGGGAGACAGAGAAATCACTCTTTTAAGTACACATTTACGCGGACATACAACACAGTTCAGCAACATGCACTGTGAGTTGTAGTGGGGAGAGAATAAGCAAAGTAATTTTCTAATAAAAGAGCCGTACGCACTCATACTACAGTTAATTAATATAAATGTTTAAAATTTTCTAATGTGTAATTTCTAATACAGATGGAAGCTTATAAGTAATATCAATCTGGTAGATATAAAATTCACTGGGGACCGGATATGTATATAAAAATAATATAAACAATACAAAACACAATCAAAGATACACAAAAATAGGATATAAGGTAAGATAGAGCAATTGTGAGTGCTGAAATACATGTGAACAGTATCATAGCAGTTACACTCTAATTGAAACAGAATATATTATGGGAAATGTAGTAATATAGGGTAGATACCAATAATGTATCACAGGCATTTGGATTGTAAATTCAATTGTTTGAGATATTTCGATTCCTTCTTCGTGTATTGGTAACTTTTTTACTTTAAGAAAAGACTATAGATATAAGTTTCAATTATTTATTTGTATGCCACTAAAAAATTGGTTCACCATACTATGGCTTCATTAGGTGGATGAAATATGAATATTACAGCGAACAAGCTAAAAATATATATACCCTGGTAGTTGAGCGGGGAAGAGTTATTTAAATCAAATTGATCGTTTAGAACTAATCCCAAGTTATGGTATCTGTTAGTTTCTAAATTTTCTAATTTCCTAACCTTTTTTATCTAAAGATACAAAAGTTAAATGGACGAAGTTGCTCAGAAAATAGAGTAATAGTTGTTGCTAGTCTCAAATTAGCTACACAGAAGAAAATTATTATTTTCTAAGTAGTTCCTGAGAATTACTTAATAATCCCTGGATTTTCAGCACAATTTTATTTAGCCATGAACTTTACAAATAATGCCATATTTAATCCAAACAATAATGTGCAGCAATTAGAAATTCTATTCTTCCTAAATTTGGCTTCGTCCGTCCATAAAATATTTCTTAAATAACTATTGTCATCGTCATGCCTCGTTAAATAAATCGACAAAACTGTTCGCTAATTAACTTTTTATAAATGAAAAGTTACTTAGTTTTATTTGTAATACGTCTTAATTCTACAATGGTTCTTACCATTCTGTTTTACAATAATGTTTTATATCGTAACGCTTTTGCTGTAGTTGCATACGAATACAATCTTATTCTAAGAACAATTGTGCGATAAGCGCAAAGTGTACATTACGTTGCAATATACAGTGTCGTACAAACATATAACTCGCTCCTCTCTTTTTACATTCAATTTTAATAAAAATTAATTGCAACAATAGTTTGACAAAACAAAATAAATCAGCAAAAATAAGCACAATGTGGTATGTTTTTCAATCCAGCCTATAATGCTGATGTCTTGATAGTATATTCGCCCACATACAAATCTAGTTCTTTTGTGTACAGTCTTAAAAATTATTCATGCCGGCATTTTTCCGCGGAAAGAGACAAACATTATTTCACGAAGTAATGACATAGAGAAAAATAAACTTTTATTTGAATACGCAGACAGGCGAGTAGCGAAGAACTTCATTGCCTAACTTTTCAAGGAAGAGAAAAAAAAGACACTCTGAGAGAGGGGCATGGTAAACAAACAAGTTTTCTAAAGAATGACGACATAAGCGAATCCGGCAGATAGACAAAACGATCAGAAAGTGGAAGCTTTCAGAAGGTCGTCGCCTACTATTTCTAAGAGCATCCCTTAGAATTCCATCGTCCTTTAGCACCCCGCATGGAAACATTTTGTGGCACGAATCTTGTAAACTAAATTGAGTGTAAGTGATTCTTTTTATATATACCTACCATTCAAGTGGTGGTGGGATATTTATGGTGTAATAAAATCATAAAGTGTTTTTTTACGTTTCGTGTAGGCTTTGCATAATAAATGATACGAGCCGGAGATATGTAATAAATTCATTATAGCAATATAGGTTTGATAACAGGTTGACAATAATACCATCTATGATGGTAGTTAATGCGTTGACCAATATATATACCGATTTATCATAAAATAATTCTATTATACTATCATTACGCATATTGATTCACCTACATGTTCAACTACATTCATGTATCATATATTATTAACAAAATAACAAATTTTTGTTTTTCATTTCCTGAAAAGGTTACGTTGACGTTATGTACTAATAACAAAAAAGGTCTCTAACTTTATTTGATTGATGTTGATTGATTTGATCAGAAATATATTACCATACCCTGTAAAGTCTTTATATAGCTTTCCACAAAAACTATGAATCAAATGATCTACTAAATGGCTTGCATTGTAGCAAAAAATAAGCAGTGTGTCCTTTATTCTTGAGAAAGCAGAGTTAAGCAGGATATACATGTGTTCTAAGCACGTCCGGTTGGAGTAATTAATGGAACAAGGTTCGAAGCTGCGACCTGAATGAGAATAATCGAATCACAAGTAACTCGTTCGTGACCTCTCTCAGCAATAAATACATATCGTCAATTTAATTGTATGCTGTATTCGTAAGCTAATATTAATAATAACAATAATAATATTATTTATTGCCCAACAGGAAAAAAGCCCAATAACAGGACAAGAAAAATAATTAAACTAAAAAACATGAGCACACGTTCAAAGTATAAATTTAACCTAAATTAACATATGTCATAATATAGACAAAAGTGTTGGCAACAAATTATTACAAAGCCATACAAATACTCTCAAATATAAAAAACAAGATAATTGTTGAGAATCAATTAGTCAATTTTAAATTTCAAATATCTCACCAGGTTCCCGATTACCCAGCTTGAAAAGAGTGTATACAGGCAGACGTCTCATAATGCTAGTTCCCGCGAACAGAACCATAAATGTCGGGTCATATCTCGCACTCAACCTTGGCACAATGAACGACATACGCTCAAGCAGGAAGGTGCGGTCGATATAGTTTCCCAGAAGATTCTTCAAAAATTTCCTGCAGATAACATCTCTCCTGGCGCTCAAAGACAGTATACAGTGTCTCGACCTAAGTTCGGCTTGTGGGATACCCATCTCTGGGTAAGTAGTAAGTGGTAGGAAATCCGATGCATATAAGGGATACCAAATAAGACAAGTATATTCTAATTTGCTCAAAACATAAGCAAAGTAGATTCGTGAAATATGTAGATATTCGCATGATGCGTATGTGATTTAAAATTAACACTTGAATCGAATAATACTACAATATCTTTAAACTCAGATGCTGAGTTAGTTCAACAAATGTGTAAAAATTTTGTATTATTGACTAAAGAAGAATACTCAATACAGAGAATGTATAGAATGATAAAATGAAAATGTCTTTCTTGGTACTTTTTTATCAAAGAGTGTCTTACCTTGGAGTTAAATAGTGTTAAATTGCATTAGGACCGTCGTCAAGCAGCATAGGAGGGATACATGTAGATACATTTAGACAATCCTGTATGCTTACCTTATCAGCTTTGTATTTATTTGAATGTCTGTGCTTCGCAAAGAAATCTTGGTGCCATGTGAAACTACAATATTCGTGCGTGAAAAGAATCTGTCTTACGATCACCGCAAACTACATATGCTCAAGTTCAAAACAAGGTCATTATACAAATTTGAAAAATATATAACAAAATTTCCAGTTAATTTAGAGATAAACGAATAAGGATATCTAAGAATGTGATTAAGAAACATCTCGTTGAAATGTATCTATAGGAACGTTATAAGCGCTGCTAAAAAATTATAATGATAGCTTGATAAATAAATCACAAAATAAGACTAGAACAGCTTGAAATATAATTAATACTGCCGTAAGTACGAAAAGCAAAACGGCGCTCAATAAGATCGTTGTTGATGACACTATTGTGGAAGATCATTATGAGATTGCAAATATCCTCAATAAATATTTTACAAATCTTTCTAACATTAATATTTCTGTTACTAAAGACAACCACCTACTAAAATCTAGTATGCAGACCATTTTTGTTGATAGTATAAGCCCCAACCCCATTTACATTACTATAAACAGCTTACAAAACACAAATTCCATAGGTACTGACGGAATAAATATTAAACTACTTAAAGCTTGCGCCCACATTACAAAAAATATTTAAGCTAGCCTCTTCAATTTGTCTCTAGAAGAAGGTGTTTTCCACATATATTTAAGGTGGCCAAAATAGTTCCTATATTTAAAAAGGGTGATCCACATCAAATGTCTAATTATCGACCGGTTTCGATTCCATGCACCCTATCCAAGATTTTTGAAAAAAATTGTGTCTGAACGTATGTATTTATAGTTATTTCACAAAATACAGTATATTTCATCCTGCTCAGCGTTGCTTCGTCAAGGGAAAATCTACGCAAACCGCGTTATTCTTGTTTCTGACAAGAGTCTACAACAACTTGGACAATGGTGAGAGATGTATGAGCCTTTTTATAGATTTGTCAAAAGCTTTTGACTTGGTCAACTATGAGTTGCGGTCATATGGAATACGAGCCACTATATATAATTGGCTCGCGTCGTACTTGTCTAAAAGGAAGCAGGTGGTTGTAGTCAATAACAATATCTCTTTAGGACATTCGGTACTGTCTGTAGTGCCGCAAGGATCAATACTAGAACCACTACCCTTCCTGTTATTCATTAACGATCTGTCAGGTTGTATTAATAGCGATCTTATAATGTATGCGGATGACAATGCTTTCATGGATACAGCCGTCAATATGAATGATTTGACAAGACATGAGAACATAATAAACACACTTGTTCGATGGCTCGCTGCTAATAATATCATAGTGAATACAGATAAGACGGTATTTATCACCTTTACACCAAGGAGAAAAGAGATCGAGCGCAGTCTGCCTAGAATTGACAAGCAGTCAATTCAACAAGTTTCATCCACAAAATTCCTAGGCTGACATATAGATAACGATCTTGGTTGGTCAACGCATATTGATGCATTATGTACCAAACTATCACAGACCTCTATATAAACTATCACCTCTATATAATTTATCGTTTAAGAGACATAACAAATCGGAATGTCATTAAGATCCATTATTACACTTGCTTCGAGTCTCGTATTAAATTCGGCCATATTTTTGGGGTGTAGTTCGCAAAGTGTCAGAGTACGTCGTTTGCAGAAGAGAGCTGTTAGGACTATATCAAATGTGTCACGCTGCCACTCTTGCCGCAGTTTATTTATAACGTTAGTAATTATCAAAGGCATGGAATCTGATTTAAAGAGGAATAAAGATTTTCATAACTATTTTACACGGCGAGCAAGTGATTTTACTATTCTTATGCATACACTAACTACCGTTGAAAATAATCCTTTGTATGTTTGTATCAAACTATATAATTTCTTAAATACTGATCTAAAACAGTTGAATCTCAAGTCATTTAAAATAGAATTAGAAAGATATCTGGCGGATAAATGTTTTTGTTCCATCAATGAATATTTAAGTTGCTCACGTTAATGACGTGTATTGTTTTTCTTCTCTAATTCAACTTGTCCTACATCAGCTGCACATTGTTCGCTATGTAGTACCCATGGTCCTTGGATAAATATATTAATATTATTATTATTTTCTGTTTTTGGTAGATAGTTAATTATTTAATTATTTTTAATTAAATTAGAATAAATAAATTATAAATCAATTTTCAACAATAAAATTCTAAGTTACCTTTAAAAAATAATACAAAATCTTTGAAACAATTTTTGCTTGTTCATTAATCAATGTGCTTGTTTTGTCTTAAATATTGCCACTTACTTTTGGTAGAAGGAATGAAAGCAATCTATCAAACCATTTTTTCCCAATACTTTTAAGCACTTTTCGAGATTGTAATTAAAAGAACATTAACTCGAATGCATTTTTTACTATTACATTTTATGCCATTCTAAACGTGATTACGTTTAAGACGTACAGAATTTATCGGGTAGCCCAAGCCTAAGTACGCTGTATAGTAATCGAAAGGTTTTATGGCTGTTTTCCTACATAGTCTTCGTCTTAGTTTCGCCGTCAAGTTGGCACCAGCGGTCTTCCGCATAAATCTCGCTGGCTACGCGTTCGCCTAGATTTCTTTCTCTATGGCTTCTTTCCCCTAGAGAAACGGGCACATGACACAATTAAGTAGTCCGAGAAACGTTCTAGTAGGAAGCACCCGGATTAATTAAACGGATAAACTTCGATTCGCGCGAAATCCGGCCTTTATTGGCGGCGGTATTGTTTTACCGTGAATTGATTATTTCTGCAACGTTAACTTTATATTACCCGCCGCAATGTTAGATCAGGAGGAGCTATTTCGGAAGCAAGATAAATCAATCCTATAAAAATTATGGGGATTCCACTGTTGGCTTTATAAACCGAATTAGAGTGATTCTCCAGGGAATATTAATGTAGACTTAATGTAGACAATGGAAACACAGATGAATAATTGACTCGTAATTTAGATGAGTACATTACATGCAATAAAATTGATTATTGGTTGAACTTACTGTCTTTCTTAAGAATTAGTTACTTCTAAAGTATTGTCATTGTCAGTAAAGCAACTTTATGTTTTGTTTGTGTCAGTTGTTTGTGTGAGTTACAAAAAGTTGATAATGTAATACATAAAGTATTCCGTGTGCCGCTCAATAAATCACCTGATAGTGATTCAGACACAACAAGAAGCGGTTTCACTGATCATGACGGTACGCAAAGGGTTTTAATATAAACTGCTATATTTCTATTGTCTAATGAATATTGCTTTTACCTGGGTGTGTCTATATTTTAATTGTTTCCTCTCAATAATGCATTTAAATAAATCATCAACATTGGGCAATTGTAAAATGAGTTCAAAGACAACCTCAACTCACGATTTTTCTTTTAGACTTTACCATGCGATGTCAAGGATATCTTACATACATAAATATACACGCATAGGTTGTGCATTCCTTGCAGAATTGTAGCCGCTCATTTGGAGCTCTTTAGACCTGCAGGTGTAATAATGCACTGCACTATTCCCTCTTGGTTTCCTTAACCTGGTATATTTCAAATCCTCGCTTGCATGCTTCGTTGCTAATATCTACTATAGTTTCCTCTACCTCTTGCTATTATCGCCAAGTCATCAGCAAATGCTATTGTTTGTACGAGTTTGTTCTTAATTGTAACCCTAATTCTGCACGCTCTATTTACTCCTTTTATTGTTAATTTAAATAAGGATGTTGAGTGTTCATCTCCTTGTCTGACTCCCCTACAGATTTTTATTTAATTAGTGGATCCATTTTGTGTTTGAACTGCTGCCGTTGTTCCATTGGGTGTGACTTTGATCAACATATCTAGTTTTTCAGTTGTAGCGAGATCTCTTACATCCTTCAACAACACCCCTCTATCCAAGCTGCCGAAGGCTTGTTTAAATATTTGAATGTCGGCTTTCACGACTATCGTATATTGTAGAAATGTCGTTAATAATGCTGTCAGCTTCTTCTGAAGAAGCTGACAGCATAATCAACAACAGGTTCCATGTATCATCATAAAGTAAAGTGTGTTGCCTATGCAGACGATGTAGTCCTCTTAAGAGAGTTCGAAAAATAACTAGGGAAAACTTTTAGGAAATTTGAAGAAGAAGCATTTAAACTGGGTTTGCTGGTAAATAAAGAAAAAATAAAACATATAGAGATGATATAATATATATAATGCAGGGGAAAAAGACCATGTATTTGAAAGAGTCTATCAGTTTGAATATTTGGAACTAACGATTACAACAAAGAATCAAGAAGAAAATGAGATAAGAGAATCTCGAAGGGGAAACAAAGCGGCGGAGTCGTTGTCAAGAATTTATCGGGGAATTTATAAAGGCTTAAAGCCTTTCGAGAGCTGTCAAAATGAGAGCATGTGAGACCATTATAAGACCGGTGGTTCTATATGCCAGAGAAACAAGGATAATGACAAGAAAACACGAACAAAAGCTGGAAATCTGGGAAAGGAAAATTTCGAGGAAAACATTGGGAGCCGTAAAAACAACTGAAGGTGAATGGAGAAGACGCACAAACAGAGAGCAAATGAGCAATAATAACGCAGAAAGTTCGAGCACAAACAGCGAAGTGGTTGGGACATACTGTCCGAATGCCGGACCTGAGGGTTGCTAAGAAGGTTTTGTATGAAGGACAATCAGCGAAAAGGAGAAGAGGAAGACCAAAGAAACAGTGGCTTCAAGAAGCGAAGGTCGACATAAATGTGATAGGTGAAAAAATTGGAAGAAATAGCAAAGGACCGAGGAAAGTGGAAACAAATAGTAAAGAAAAGAGACGCCAAGGGCCTTCAAGGTCTGTAGCGCAGTTATATATCTATATATATATATATATATGTATAAGATTGAAGACAACGATAAATTGACGTAAAATTGACGTATCCTCAATCTCTACATAAAAAGAACATGCAAAAACAAAATAAAGGCAATATAATATTACAAAACAACTCGTCTTGGATACCAAAGTAACCCATTCAATTTTATAGTATAATAAATACTATCACTAAGGAAACACAGAAACATGGCAAGCTCACAGAAAATAGTGTCAAGAGAAGGTACTGAAACGCTTAGAAACAGCACATGCGTAGTACATAGAGCTAATTCAATATCACTGGGATACCGTTGTATTCCACCTGAGTACTGCAGGGTTAATATCCATAAGTAGTTTATGTATTCATTTATTTTCGTTACCATTGGTGTAGAAAATATTATATATTAAACACAAAAAACACACAATAATGAAAACATAAAAGCAGTTAGTTGTATTACATACACACCGAGATCACCGAATGTGTTATAAATTGTAAATTAGACCACTATTCCCTGAATACGAATCAAAAATTTATCCAATAAATAAAAACAGTAACTACTTGAAAAATTCTTGAGGTGCGACTTAAAGAAATCGGCGGAGGTTTCTTTTAGGGCATCCCGCGCAAAGTTGGAAACCTTATGCCTTATGCCGATATTTATGTGAGACTTATGAAATTTATTCGACTTTTGTAGATAACAGCGAACTAAACGCGGACCTCTTGTGTTATATTCGTTAAATTGTGGGTTCCTAAGAAATTTACTTTTATTATAATTTACAGCAACATAAAGCGATACTGTTTGAATGTACAAATTATATTCGTTCAAAAGGTGAGATACCTATACTTTTAAAACATTCCAGAAGAGACTCTCTTGAAGTTAAGTTATTCGTTACACGAATAGCTTTTTTTGTAATAATAAGATTTGTTTAGTATTTTCATCAGCACGCCAAGAAAGTAAGCCGCTATTTAAAGTTGCAGGATTATCATACTTTATATTAGGTAATACATAAATTGCTGAATTTAATTTAGAAATAAGCGTCGACCTCCATATTCTTCACCGCCAAAAATTGCCTTATCCTTAGATTCAAAAATCAATAATTTGGTTTTGCCGATATTAATAATTAGTTCATTTGGAAAGCCATTCCTAAACTGTGGCTTGCAGTTAAAGTATGTAACAGCAAATCGTTTTTTTATAAGCATTTATATAATCATATTTGTTGCAATTTGTAAGGACTTTTCCCAAAATAGTTAAAATATATTGTTTTGATCTTTCCCACCACCATTTTTTGTTCTTGTTGAGTTCGTTATTATTGTCGGATTTGTCTGTAGCATATCTATGCCACCATTCCTACTATTATCTTGGACTTACGATTATTTATGAGTATTATTGGTTGAAGATAGATATCTTTTATACTTATTTACATTTCTATAGACACACTCACACAGGCACAGAACAAACGGCGCAGTACTAACGATTCTGTAGAAATAAGTAATACAAAGAAGTGGACCCTAACGTACACGTTTATCATTGAATAGCAGTCGTTGTAGGATAAATTCACAGCAGCTTGTAGGATTAATATTGTTTGAAATAGTAACACAATTTTGTTAAAATTTGAATACATTTGGAAGTAGCAACAATTGCTTGTCCATTGTACGAAGCACACATTCTATAATTATTTCACATTGTCAGTAAATTATTTTACTAGTATTTACTGTGATAGTATTACACAACAATGTGACAATAAACTACGAGACCATATTATAAAAAAAGACTAAATATATGAAATATATGAATGGCGTTCCCGATCACGCGACCCTGAAACAGCCCTGAAATGCACATGTGTAGTTCTGGAAAAAATAAGCGCAATAAGTGATGATGAAACCCAAAATATAAGACAATGGTTGCAGCACAATATTGGAAAACTGGAGAGCTACATACAAGATACGCTATAGCCTTCAGTACTTGAGGGCTACAAGTAATTTAGGTTATGTTTAAAACAGTAGTCTTTTGTAGCACTTCCTAATTTATTTATTACAATTTTGCTATATTATTATGCTACCGGTTTCGGGAATAAAGTAGAATATAATAGTCGTTATGGCGTCGTAGAGGGTACGTCCGCGATGTCTACTTTCTTAGTTTTCACATTTTCACCTATTGACTACTACATCACTAACTATGTGCCTGAAGAAGATTCATTAGCTGAAGCCGATAGCACAGTTATGTAGTAAAATTATAATAAGTAAGGTAGAGTATTGTTTTGTTTTAAATAGTTATTTGTGTTAAAATTGGTAATTTGTAATAACCCGTTTGCTTTAGTTTAAGAATATATGTTCCTAGTTTGTAAATCTAGTATATCTGTACTATCTACCTTGATCCTTTACAACGAGATGAAACTTTACGGATAAAGTAAAGAATTAATAATGTACATGTTAGAAATGCTGCATACGAATGAAACATTTAAAAATATGCATGTTCACATTTTACATACAACATTAGCTAAATTTCACAATAGGGATTAGTACAAATTATTGCAAATATACAGTAATTTGTATAAGAATATACTACAAATATGAATATACAAGTTTAACAATGAGTCATATACACAATTGGTTAACTGTAAGGAATATAGTTGAATGTAGAATTTAATCGAGAACAGAGGTGTTTGATTTTATTTTTGATTTTACACCATACAACAATGTAGTATTAAGTCATATATTGTTTTATAGATGTTACAATAAAGGTAAGTATTACAAAATTATAATAGTTTAAAGTAATAAGTAGAATAAATATTACTACAACACGTGTTTAATTCTGCTCACTAGGATATTAAAATGTCACACAAAATTGTGTAAAATTTTACTACAGTAAATACTAGTTTTCTCACAACGTTGTACAAAAGAAAAGCTAACTGTCCATTCATTTGTTTCATGCAGATTGTAAGAATTATTACTACAAACTTAGTGTTACAATTTAATGGTAAATATTGCTACAAATTGCACTTGTCCTTATATGTACTACTATGTGTAGTATAAATACTGACAATTGTAGTAAAATATCCTACATTTTCTCTCAGCGCAGAAGTTGATAAAACATTGACTGTGATACAAGTATTTATCCTCATATTGTTTTATGTATTCTTGAGTAATCAGTTATTATCCTTTACCTTCACAATAAGTTATTGCAAATAGTTTAATTGAAAATTTGAAATAACTTGACATAATGTAAGCCCAGTTTCTTTTATTTATTTTAATACTTTTGTTCCAAAGGTTTAACATTTATTGCAAACCAACGTCAGATAAATCTTAGTCAGAGAAACTTATATTCACCAAGAAATGGAGCAATGAAGGTAAACGTAAGCATCACAGTCAAAGCTCTCCGCCCTAGCAATTCCTCGCCAGAATAGAATTTAAACCCAATTGCATAGATACACGCATTCCAGATATGCGCGCAGGGACTTTGATGTGCTTACATTGTTTCTCCAACGGATGGAGCTAATGATAATGGTAATAATAATAGCGTAGTAAGATGTCACCCTATCGGTGGGATTATAAATGTTCACGACTTTGTTCTTAATAATCTAACTTCATTTAATAGCAATCAGAAAGAAGATGAAACTTTGATATAATAAAGTAAGCAGAAATTAGCTCTCTTCCATAATGAAAATGAGAAATTAGGAATCTTAATAACAATGTTGTAGTCCTGGTCGTTTTAATACAAAGTTTCATACTTTGCTCGTTTTTCTCGTAATGATAATAGAGTCCCATTGAGAAGGTCGTTTTGGAGATAATCCATTTTAAAACTGTGTTCTTTATCAAGAAGGAATTTAGATAAGAAGATTTTAAGGTAGGTATGGAAAGTATTTGTTGCAAATACTTTAGCAAAAAGTATACAAATACAAAACATCTTCAACGAAACGCCTTAAACTGAAGAACTACACCGCAAAAAAAGGAACATATCGCAAACTTCCTTTTGGGTGCGCATCCTGTCCCCATAACCAATCATCATTAGTATCTCCATTCTCACCCCTTCATTGAGACGTACCATTTAAAAATGAAAACTTATCGTGAGCTGTCATAACATGTTTTGGGGTCAACCTGTATACACGCAGTAATCGTCAGAAAAACGGCAACTAAAATCAAAAATCGACGGGTCTGAGCGTTTCTTCGAGAAGAAGAAACACCTGACTTTTAAATGAATTAATTCCAACCTTTACGTGCTCGCTGTATATGGCTAAATTAGGTTAACTAACCTAATACGTACTTTCATGAAATACTTATTGTTGGTACATACGATATATCCATACATTGTTTTGTAAGTAGTGTTTCGTATTTGAAAAACGTAGGGGGAGGTTCAAATAAATTGCATCGACAATTAATTCACACATCAATTTGAAATCTCAAATCATTGAGGTGAGGTTTCTAATAATACTCTATGGAGGAATTAACATTTACTCTTGGCTTATTCAAATAGGAAAAACTTTTGCTTAAGACAACCAATAAACAAATACATACGTGATCTTAACACTTTAGATTAATATTTAGAGAGATTTGAAATAATAAACAAAATGCAGTAACACGGATACGATTGTGGTTTTTCAAAATAAAATCGCTAAATATTCAGTTCCCTACAACGCATCTTTGTCTCTTGTCTTTAAGCAATATATACCTGTTAATATGCGTACTAGGGTTTAACGGCAAAATACGTAGCTCGAGCCTTTCTCAATACAATGCTATACGTTGTAGTGGGGCGAGTTAGCTCAGGATCCCTGAGTCGGCCATACTCCGCAGGCGAAATGAATGTATTCATATTATACATACGCCTGGCGTATTGCTTAACGCAGTGGTAAGAGCGCTAGGCATCTGTAGCGGATGTTGATGGCTCGAATCTCCGTTGCGGCAACAGATTTTTATAAAAATCGGTTGCAGCAAGGGTGGTCGGCACCTCTTCTGGTACCCTTCAGTGTTGAGGATAAATCAACACTGCTGCTCTCTTACGGCGAGGTGAGGCAGTAACAGGCCATACATTTCACACACAAACAATATCACATAATACACAGACATATTGTAGAGTGATACAATAGGCCTCAAGGCCGCAGTGTTAAGTCCCTGAATTAGGATACAAACAAAACAAAAAAAACAACTATGTAATTAGTAATTTGGACAAAAAGTATACTTTCAATTTTTCATCTTTTTAATTTATGCGTTTATATATAAATCCAGTGCTACATACATTTGTACACATAACATAACGAAGAATTGATCACAATAGGCCTATCCTTTTATAGACGGTGGATACTGTTTCCTTTATTTGTTTGATTGGTTCCTAAATTAGGAGGAATATTCTTTTTGGGACAAAAACTTTGAGACATGCGTCCAGGATAAAAAAAGGCACTCTTCACTTCGTATTTATTGCTGGTTATATAAAATAGTGGGTAGAAGTGCTGTATTATCAGAATGTTCAGCATACAGATCATTTTGAGAAGGTAAGTTACTGTGACTTCTTTTATTAAAACCCTGAGTTGTAATTAAGTTAACTAACATAAATTCTTTTAAATCTTCATTGTGATATGTGAGGGCATAACTATGTGTGCTATTTTATACTTTTGTCAACTCATACTCTGTATCTGCACAAATAAAACCATTACCTTGCCAAATTATAGTTTGTACGTTTTTTAATTACATAGCATAATTTAAACTTTTACCATTCAAATCATGAATTTCTATAGTTTCTCATTATTCACCATTAATCACCAGCTCAGCAGTTTTTCTTCCGATATTATTCCTGAACATAGAATCAAAAATTAACCGGTACAAACGGCTGACGGAAAATATTGAGATATTCGGTATTCGGTACATCCCAAACTTCACTAAACCCCGATTGATCAAAATACTGCAGACGTTTAGTAGGACAAAAGTTCACAATTACAATTTGTTGAGTGAAGTAAACAGGATACAAAAATAAAACAGGTGATTATTTATGGGAACCCCTTTTCATTAACGGAAGCACTTTCCTTTTTTTATTTGGAAGTGTCAAAGAACAAGAAATAGTTTGGCGATAACGTAATGAAGGTTATAAATTAAAGAATATATCTTGTACTGCGAGACAGAGCGGCGAAAATATTGTGGTGTCGATGTCGCTGTGGGATTATAAATTCCAGCGGAGTTGAAAATTAGAAGTTTGTGCGCGCTTTGGTTTCAATATAAGTGCCCGAAAGTATTGGAAATCTTTCCAGAAAGTCTGGATTTCAACCCTATTGTATACTAATTGGAAATATTTGGAACGTTAAACATGATTAAAACCAGTGGCGACTCGGGGTAAGGACTGGACAGAAATAACTGCAAATTAATGCGAAATTCTAACGTACTATCCAGCATTTCATTTTGAATTGTCGCTGATGTGCTCTTGAAACATTATCGCCTTCAACATGTTCCTGAATTTCTCTATCCACGCTGCCCATTAAATCTATTAACCCTCCAAAAATTCGTGGATTGTTGATGACTCAGATGTGTTATACCCCGAAGTACCAGGTACACGCTCATCGCATGTCGAGGCACAACTAAACGGTGCTACGATACCGGCAGCCGCGTTCGCCGTATACCAAGCGGGTGTTCAGTTATCTCCAGCACTTCGTTCGCTAATTTAAGCGAGCTGTGTTGTTTTCCACTCGAAGACATTGTATTTATTTTTGTGCGGAAGCGATTTAATGTTTTTTTTTTTAAATATAATGTAATGCTGTTTAATTAATACATAATCGCAATTTTATTTTATTTATGTATATAAGAAGTAATTTGGAAAATGATTTTTTTTTTGTTTTTAATTACTGCTTTTTTAAAATTCAGCCAGTGCTGCAGCTTGGCAGCGATTAAAACAGTATTAAATCAAAACGTCAATGAAAATGAATTAACAAACGCTCGCATGCACCCAAAATATAACACAAGCACTGGTGGTAATTAAGGTGTAATAGATATTCAAGATAATCTTACAAAATATTGATAATATAGAGTTGAATAGATTGTTCTTTTATTATACTATTCTCCATTGTTAATTTATTTTTATCTTAATGGAGAATTATTGTTATTATTGTATGATTTTTACAGTCCATCTTTATATAAAAGAAAGCGGAGTTTTTATTTTCACTACCATGTATCACTGATTTTCAGTAAAATTAGACATTGTATAAATTTAAATGTATGCAATTCTACAGTTTCCGTAATTAAATTGAACATCTCCAAAAAGGTAAAGCTACCATTCCTAGTAGAAGCTCCAAAGAATGAAAGCGTCCTAGCACTCTTTTCTTTGTAGTTCCCACTAACGCATTTTTCTTCTGAATTTTCTGATCAAATAGAAGGCATGTGAGCTAACTGAAACAGTGGGAAACAGATTCATCGAATGGTTCACGTTTCAATGTGTGTCAAAAACATGGTGCTGCTTAACACAAATAAACGTAACTAATACTAGGTGAGATAAAATAAAAACTACCTAACCATGGAAAGAATACGGTGTCATGACAATTGTTATTAAGTTGCTGCCACTCTTCATTGAGTGTCTCCCAAGTTGTGGGCAAATCATTCCATTTTTGGGTTCTTGGTGCAGCTACAAACGTGCGAAAGAAGGGTAATCAGGTAAAATCGTACACGTACGCATGACTGTTGAATATGGTGAAAATACGCCATCAAGTTTTTAATTAATGGTCAAAGCAGTTGAAATGGGGCCGAGAATCCATTCGATGTGATCTGAAAATTGGACCACCTATGAATGCGAGGACCGGAGTAAACGTCAAGAAAGTTGTAGAAATGGTGCTAATGGATTGTTTCGGTTATCGCAAATAAAATAGCAATATATAAAGCATCCGTCCTGGGAGTTGGATTTTAAGAATCCGGAATTTCGATCGAAAGTTGTGCAGGCAATAAATTTACGAATAAAACCCGATGGCTTTAGTTCGTTTTCACTTTTTTTCTAAAACTGTAACAGCCGAAGAAATGTGGGTGTTCTACTGGAATCCCACTACAAAACAAGATTCAATGATGCACAAAGGATCTGCACCAACCAAAAAAGTAAATACACAAGCACCTGCAGTGCAGCAGATTGCAAGAATATTTTGGGGTAGTAAATAAATAAAATAGATATCATCTTTATTGAAAATCATCAATCACAAGACGAGATTTATGGGAAGATACAGTAACAACCTAAACTAACCCTTGGGGAGTAATTGATTAAATACCATTCAAACTGCCTAAAAATGGCAAGGAAGCAAAATAGAGTTGGGAGAATCAAGCAAGTAACTAAGAAGAACTTAAAAAAAAGACCTAACATGATTAGATAGATATTTTATGTTGGAGGAAAATGAAATGCTAAATTGAGCTTAATAAATTATACCATTAAAAGGAAGTTATTTAATAGATCGTGATATTATATTATGGATGCAACATAAACTGCTAAAGTAACTAGACTTAGTAATTTAATCAACTACTTACATTACGTGATTAGATGCAATTTCAGCAGACTCTGCATATCTACTCATCGCAGACAAGAATATGAAATATAAATGTGTTAAACCCCGCTTTTTCCTGGGATCGGGGTGTCACCAAATAAGAGCCTCCTTCAAAATAGGGGGCACAGAACCATCACCAATGCAAGTGTAAGGTAATATGACCGGCGAACAAAGTATGATCATGGACGCCGTCAGGATATCACATCCAGTCGCATTAGATTTTACTCTTAAGACACATCTATTACCGAAATCTAACTGTTTGAAATTCAAATTCATTGTTTAAAATTTTATCATCGTAAAGTGATCGACCAGTGATTTGGCGCTGGCACTATTAACGAGGTAGTCATATAATATACCGCGATCGGAAAAATTTTCTAGAAAGTTACACTTGCTTTTGCTAGAAATGTTTACATTATTAATATTGGTCCATAAGTTACGCTTGCTTTGCCCGAATGCTTTGAACGAATCAACACTTGCTAGTTTCTTGAATTACGATACTCCTCTTACAGCTCTAACCTAGCTCCCTCGGAATATTTCCTATTTGCTAAGTTGTAGAAGTCGATTTTCTTCAGATGAAGAACTAAAAGACGCCATTTCAGAGTATTTTTGAGGAGTAATCGAAAGAATTTTGGAAGGTATAGTGTTATTAGAGGAGCGTTGGACTAACTATTAAAGGTTTTTATCTCGAAAAATAAAATTTTGTTTTTTCTCAATCAATTATTTTCTGGTTAGATAGATTTTATTTTAACCACTCCTCGTACTAAAACAATGTACAACTACCCGTTGTCAAATACCTATTATTTTTCATTTGGTTAATGTAGTCTAACAAGCCATGTATTAATCCGATTGGAGGCAGTACGAAACCGGACAAGCGCGGCTGTTTTTCGGCTCCAATATAATATTTCTCTTTCAGATGAGAGATTACGTGTTCGGTGGACGTACATAATTCTCATTTCTGTCACATGTGCGTATAATAAGGGTATATTTCCATGCCACCGTTAAATTGTCTAAAATCCTAATTTATTTTAGACTGTCTCGTATGTGTCCCTTTTCGCTAACGGTTGGTAACAAGCGAAAGTATCGGTAATTGCGTCCCTTTCGTTGAATTGGGGAGATATATCGTCCGAGATGGCTATTAGGACAAACTATGACAAGAATATAAATCAAATTTTTTTTCTTTCCTTACAAAATTGGGAAAATTGCTCTCGCTACAATCCAGAATTTACATCCAGGATCTATATGAATAACGGAAAAGAGAAAAAATACAAAGAAAGACCATCTTTAAATTAAATTATACAGTGAATAAATAATAAAGTTTTTTCAAAATTCCGGCATGAAGTATTTACGTATATTGTCAACTTTATTTTCATAAAAATTGTATAATTTAATGAATATTAATATTCTTCGGGTTTGGATCAGTGGAGGTATTGTACTACTAACCAAAATGAACTTTTTTGCAACCATTGTACCTACGTATTTTACAACTTTGAGTTTAGTTGAAGCTGTTTTGCTATAAATGGAAATATAGTTACATATTAGAAAAGGTTCTTTTGTAAATGTTTTAGAGAGTAAAGGAAAGAGTAGATTTAATCATTTATTAAGACAACAAAAATTAAATTTAATATGGAGTACAGAATTCACTATTTCAAATAGTTCCAAGTTATTTTTCTCTTTGCAGTATCGAAGAATAAATTAATTGATTAATCTTCTCGTACAACAACTAGTACAGGAGTGACTACGAGAATATCTAATCAGCTTAGCGAAACTTTGCATCGCTGCGACCTATTTCCTATTTCACCTAGCGGCCGTAGTAGAAGGGAAGATTAGTCGAACGAGGCGGATGACATCGCTATGGAATGGAGAGTATCATGACCAAAAAAGCGGTGTGGCTGTGGGTTCGCCTTTATCACCAATAATCGCAAACACCCTTATGGAAGCCTTTGAACAAGACGCCAATAATTCCAGCAGAAAGAAGCCTAGTTGCTGATATAGATATGTCCACGATACCTTTATAATATGGCCACACCAACCGGAAGCACTAAAAGAGTTCCTGCAACGCATTAATCGACAGCACACCAATATTAAGTTTAACATTGAGATCGAGGAACCTTACCATTCGTAGATGTATTGGTTAAACGCACCGAGAAGAAAGCATTGGACCACAGTGTGTCTGCAAGAAAACACACACATGTACATGCAACATCTCACCACCATCCACAAAGGGAGAGGTTACGTATAAACACGCTATTAAGGAGAGCGGAGAAAATCGCCAACGAGGAACACGGGCATGAGGAAATCCGACACGTCCAATGTCCTCGACAAACGAATATGGGTATAATTTCAAGGTCATACGCAAACCACGAGGACATAGGAGAAACGAAGACCAAAAAAATCGATAGGGTATGCCTGTCTAACATATGTTGCAGGAGCCACGGACAGATTGAAGAATACTTTGGGAAAGAAGAACATCACCACACGGTTCAACACACTAAAGAAAATAGAGTAACTGCTTGCACCAAGCAATGATGTACTACCGAAGCCGCAGGCGAAAAGCCTATACCAACTAAGGTGCCGTTGTGGGAAAAGCTACATCGGAGAGAGAGTGAAGAATGAAAATCACTACAGGGGAGCCACCGCATAGATACAACACTGTGCAGACATTAGCCGTGGCGACTCACATCACCTAAGAATTATGCGTGAATCGATACAAAGAAGTAGCGACTTCAATCGAGAGGTTAAATGCTGGATCAGCAATGATTGAAAATTGGGAGTATGAAATCACCTTACCGCAAAGGATATGGCTCAATGAACCATAAATGCACTATATAAGAAGGAATAGAAGACAACAATATCGGTCTTTAGACAAGTTAGTCCCTCCTAGTCAAGTATAAATGCTATAACGCGAGAAAACCGGAAAAAAACTTGTACAATGTACTACCGTCGTGAAAACTTATACTGAATTAGAGCTATGTTAAATTTCACTAAGACTGATAAGCAGCTGGCAGCATAAACAGCAAAACATCCAATTTAGCACAATGTGGACGTATCTTGTGTGCCTTTATGGAAAGTTGTAACGTGCCGATTTCAGTCGACGTATTTTGTAAATAAAATAAATTATTCGTGCGGATTGGGGGTAGCAAGGCCATCTAGATTAGATGCGACGGTCGATAGCGATCGGTTATCGGATATCGCCACAGAAATCGACAAATCAGAAAAATCTGGGGTTGGGCGTAG
>JARFOC010000007.1:130264-143027 GCA_031763485.1 Osmoderma eremita
CCTGAGACAAGTATACAATAGAGTACTCATGGTAGCCAAATTATTGATTTATTTATTATTGTAAGAGTGCCGTTACACTACAAAAGCAAATTCCAAACTTTTTTCCATTGTATTGGCGACTGATGAAGCAACGTGTACACGTAACGATATAAATAATTGTCGTAATACTCATATTTGGGCTGTCGAAACTCAACATGGTGTTCGTCGTAATCATTTCCAGCATAGATTTTCGATAAACATTTGGGCCGGACTCCAACTTATTTTAATATGTTTAATCACCCCTTGCAAATAAAATCACAAGATCGTAAACATCCTGTATTTGAGTATTCGCTGTTCACATTCCTACGATATGTGGTAAGGCTGATAGAGCTAATCGCAGTGGCCTACTTTAAAATGTCTTAATGTTATTATAACCTATTCTACTTTGTGTGTAACACATTGCATTGTGTTTCGATACTACCATCCCAACGCCAAGCTATTTAAAATTTGATTTTTTGTGTTGTGCAGTGTTATCAATTAATTCAAAATAATTTGTAACAAATTCTCTTTTTATCACGACAACTCATCGTCATCACTTCTGCTCGAATAACTGGTAGAGTATCATGTCGACAGATACAATCTATGTTTAATCAAGCGCCGCTTCACACCTACCGCGATTGGTTTCAACCCTATTATCGAGGAGTAACGACGTTGTATTATATCTAGGACATGAAATGCCTTATATTTCCCCAACTAAGCTGGTAGGGAATTTGGGGGTGTCGATAAGTCTTGTGGTACACAGAAACGCTGGAGAAAATTTACGACTCGGAGACACAGCCATATTAAATCCTTCGCTGGTTTATTAAAACTTTTTTTGGTGGCGGTCGTGGGTTTGTTTAAAATATAACCGGCTCTAACGATGTGAAATAGGGATGGATCGAATTCTACGTAAGGGCAATGGAAAATAAATTATTATCACCTGCACGTGAAATCCGTTGCGGTCGGAGGAAGACGCGGAAACTTGTTGGAGGGGCTTATTATAGGCGGTAGCGTGTCACCTTTCCAGTTCAAGCCTTCATAAAATTATTTTAAATTTATATACACAGGATAGGGAAGTGGCGTTGTCATTTCATTAGGATCCCGTATCTCGCCTGAAACGGTTATATTCCTATTCAAAGCTGCCGGTATGTCGAAATAAGTCTCAAATGAAAATTAATTCAATTAGTGATGGCAGACGCCCCTTTAGCAAAACTTACCGTGTGAAAATGGGGCATTTTATTAAGCTTTTTCTGGTTACAAGATGTGTTGATTCTTATATGATTTTAGTCTTCAATATCTTCTACACTGTTGACCGTGTGCCAAAAAATGTAAAGATGCAAAATTACTGCTCTACGAAAAAGTTAGTTCCTATTAGTTGCAACGTAAATTTGGTTGATAGTATGAAAGGCAAGAAAAGTGGTATGCCATTTGTGGTTCCTATGATTTGGGGAGAACCTACTAATTACTTTAACGATTGCGACTTCTGCATTATAAACACCAAAGGCTATTCAAAAAAGCAGAAACAGAGAATTGAATATAATAATTTACCATCTGCAGTAAGACCACCTCTGCACTTGGAAAATGTGAGAATACAGAGTCGCATCCGCTAGACTATCCTAGTACTTCTAGTAACACTGCATATAATCCGTCAACATCTAGGGAAACACAATTTATATGAAGAAACCAGAAAACATGTAAAATTTAGTTTCTCAGAAGAAGAACTAAATTTTAAATGTTTAGTCAAGATAAATGAGGGACCTCCAATTCTATTTTTGATGAGGAGGTTCCTAGTATCATTTTGGTTTTAGTTTATTTAGTTCCATTTTAAGAAATATTTTTTAAAACTGTTAAACACCGCGTTATGTGATGTGTTCTCTCACCGGAATTTTCGTATCACTAACTTTTTTTATATGTTTATCAGCTCATGTGGGCGAATATCAATAACACATAAAATTAAACCACAAAAAAGTTTACAACTCCTGCCGTTCGGATGTCCGAAAATCACCTTCTATGAAATATAATATCGTAGCAATAAATTCTACCGCCCCAAAAGCCATATTTATATTGCCGCATATCGCCCCACGAGGGAAAGACCAAATTCCAGCAGACGAGTCGCTTTTATATTTGTCTCCCAGGGATCCGGACGGGTGATAACCGGGGCCTAAGGAGGCACCCGATTCTTGTTTTATTATTTTAACACCCGGCTGTAAATTCGGAGGTAAACCGGGAAAGAAAGGCGGGGCTTTCCGTTTTCCATGGAATTTAAATTTCAAAAATCGCAAAATCGATAGGCCACAACCAGTCGCCGATATGTGAGATATGTTGATCGGGTGCCTCCATGTCGTCCTCTTTAATGCGGGGTGCTGGCCATGTTCTCTCCCTGCCGTTATTAGGTTCGAAACAAAGTTGGGCCAAATAATATAATTTAAAATACTTGGGTTGGCACTTACGCACGGCGAATTTTCGACGCGGAAACACGACTTGTAGGCTTTCGGGAATTCACCTAATTGACGTAATATTTTTATCAATTTTTGGGTAAACTTACTAAAATGTTTTGTTGCACTCACCGTGTAAACGAAAACAATTCTTTTTTCTAAAATATTATTTTATGATGTTTGGGAACTATTTATTTAGGAATTTAAGAAACGTTTTCCTTTAGATTTTGGTCAACATCTGCGATTCCTTCATACATTTTTCCATGAAATAAGCAATGAGCCGATTTACATTTATTCGGAAATACAAACAGTACGAGTACGTCATCACCTTAACTGTCCCTTGCAACGAACACTCTTGACCAGGAAGACAAACAAAAATCCTCTTCGTGCGCTGCATACAGAAGATATGCATTTTATTATTGGAATTCCAAAATTATATTTAATCCCTCCTATTATTAAACATAATGGTGTCAGATATCATTTTAGCCCGTATTAAACCGTGATTCAAATACAGTAAAGCTGTTTTCGTATAATATTTTTAAATGAATATTTGTCGGCTTCTGATTGGTTGAACCCTTCGCCAGTTCTGGTAATTTTGCAACTTTTCTTCGGGAGAAAATTCCCAAAGCAAGTTCAATAAACACACTGTTTGGATTACTCCTCCCGCACAAAATATTAATTAATTCGGGACGACACGTGTTTCGGGAACACGTGGATTCACAAGTCGGATACCGAATGGCTGCGGAGATCGCTTAAACTAGAAACATGCACCACTTTCTCCTCTCCCTTCACTCCCTTTACCTACCCCAAAAAACACATGCAACATTTTTCCCACTGCGCCCTGAATGGGAGAATTCTAAGAAAGGACCGCACGCCGTCTCAAGAGGACGTTTAACCGCTCATAATAAATCAATTAGCGCTTAGAAAGATAGAGGCGCTCCCTCGCGATTTAGGAGGTTTCTGTTCTTTTTAATATAAATCGATTCATTCTAGCTTGCGCGTCGATGTTACCGATTTCATTAGTTTTAAATTATCTATATTTATATTATGTTCTGAAACTGCGGACATATCAGACCTCCCGTGGCGGTAATGTGAAATATATTCTTTATACATAGTTTCTATAGACCTCTTTGTCTGTCCAATGTAGACCTTCTCACAATCACCACATGCAATTTTATAAATTCCGGACTTTTGTCTCGTTTCCGGTTTATCTTTCGGGTTTCCTAAAAGGTTACGAAGTGTGTTGGACGATTTATAACTTATTTTCATATTTTCGTCTTTTACGGCTCGGCTAATTCCTTTTGCTATTTTATGAAAAGGTAATATTAAAAAATTATTTTTGTCGTGAGGCTCTACTGGAGTAAGCGTTGTGGAGTTTTTAAGGTGTTGTCTATATTGGACCTTCTTAAGGGCACGATCAACATCTACATAGAAGTAACCATTGTGTTTTACAATTTTTTTAATTCTTTTTCGAATCCGTTTTGACTTACCGGGAATTT
Organism: Osmoderma eremita; assembly: GCA_031763485.1. Classification (NCBI taxonomy): domain Eukaryota; kingdom Metazoa; phylum Arthropoda; class Insecta; order Coleoptera; family Scarabaeidae; genus Osmoderma; species Osmoderma eremita. The sequence continues at coordinate 134,217 of JARFOC010000007.1, forward strand.
AGTTAATCTGTTTACTAGGAAATTAATCGCGGACATCTTGTGTTGTTGACAGTGGTTTGAATCTGTCATTATGAATCCATCTATGTTGGTTTCTTTTCTGTATATGTCTATTTTTAATTTATTGTTATTTGTAATTATTAAACTATCTAAGTAAGGTAGACGGTTGTTCACCTCTTTTTCCGCTGTGAATTTAATCGAATCAAATCGCGAGTTTAGTTTTGTTAGGAAATATTCCACGGTATATTTTGTGGTATCAATACCGCAAATATATCATCTACGTATCTCACCCAAATTCTCGGAAAATAATCTCCGTCGTTTTCAATTCGGTTTCAAACTCACTCATAAACAGATTGGCAATAAATGGCGACAGTGGGTTCCCCATGGCCGTCCCCTTCAACTGTTCGTAGAATTTGCCTCCGATTTGGAAACGGCTTTGAGACATGCATAACTTCGTTAACCTTATGTATTCCGCAATTTTTATATCCTTGACTTCGTTTAATGTCAGGTATTTTCTTAAGAACTCTATGGTTTCAGGGATCGGTACGCTCGGAAACAGTGAACAAACGTCGAACGATACAATGTAAGGTAAAGAGTTTGGCAGTAGAAAATTCGCTGAAATTTGTCAATAAAGTGAATGACATAGCAATTCTCTTGAGACGGCGTGCGGTCCTTTCGTAGAATTCTCCCATTGAGGGCGGAGTGGGAAAAATGGTGCATGTGTTTTTTGGGGTATGTAAAGAGAGTGAAGGGAGAGGAGAAAGTGGTGCATGTTTCTAGTTTAAGCGATCTCCGACTTGAAAATGGGAATCCACGTATTCCCGAAACACGTGTCGTCCCGAATTAATTAATACTTTGTGCGGGAGGAGTAATCCGAGCAGTGTGTTTATTCTTTCCTTTCATGATATAAAATGCAGGGTGATCCATTTAAAATAATTGAGAAATGAATGTATTTGTGTTTTGACTCGCCCTGTATTGAGTTTTGACAATTTTGAAGAATGTCACTTTGTTATAAAAGTGGACCAATATCAAAAATCTATACTTTAAAAAGAAAAATTTCAATACGAGACCTCTAACTCACAATGATTTGCATATAAAATCGACCATAACTAATGCAACACGGTGTATAATTAAATGAAATTGTATATTGGCGGTGGGAGGCATGAGCTTAATCTACATCTGAAATAATATATAATATATATCCATTTAAGAAAACGTATTGTTGGTTCACCCTGGTGATACGAAAAAGTCTGTATATATGAAAATGATTTTAAAATGTTAAGTTTAAGACTATCTACAATTTTCGTCAATAACTTTTTTTGATATCCTATATGATAACGGATATATCGAGGTTTGCCGCACTAATGCATCGCCCTGTATATCAGTAGTATAGTAAGTAGGCATATCATATCTTCTTTTTGAGAAATCCTTAAACGCATAATTCATTTTACGCAACATAGTAAACACAGCAACACAGTAAAGTAACGTATTATTTGAAATTATGTCACGATGATTTTCCATACAATCAACGGTTTTAGTTGCACACAGCCAACCACGTACAGCATACACTTTTGAAGAAAAAACGAACGGTGTTTTTCAGCGCACGTCCCCGCTGATTTCAATTGGTACATACGGTCGCTCCGTCTGACTGATAATAACTATCTCTCTGCCTTCCGCGTTTCTATCGCGGGATTGCTTTTACTTCCTCTTGCGATGATGATGGGCGGGTCTTCGGACGAAATCCTGACGCGTGCCGAATTACATATACATGCTTACTGAAGGGTGAACGGACGGTCATTAGGATCCGAAGTCCATGCTATTTTCTAAATTGTGAACAGCGGCGAATGAAAATATTACTTACTACTATCTGGACGTCGTTGCGTGTAAATTGAGTGACATGCGATTTTACAAAGAAGTCAACGTACATTACCGAGTTTGGAACATCTGCGACGGATTATAGAGGAAAAGTGAAACTCGAACGGTAGGAAATGATATTCGATGTACGGAATATCACATCCGTAACTTATAAGTACATATATAAACTAGATAATTGTAATATTTCATGATACATGAATGACCTGTGTGTGGACTCAATTCTTTCCCCGTTCTTATATTATATAATTCGCGGTGTTATACAAAGCATAACCGAAGATATTGTCAGCAGCTATAATTTGTGAATGTGAGTCAAATAGAACGGTCATATTTTACTAAACTAGCGCTCAACAACAATCAATGCTGCTTAATTGTACACCGATTTCCGTGAAACATTTTTGAAGGAATTTGATATGAAAAACTGGAAACTGGAAGCGTCAGGGTTTACCAAATTTAGATGCAATCTCATACTACATAATTTACTAGAAGGAGACTCCAAATAAACGCTGCCAAAACGGAGGTTTCCTGCTACCATTTAAATAATAAACTCACCAGAAGAGAACTCAACATAAAGTTTCAAAACATTACACTTCCTCACAATAAAACGCCAAAGCATCTGGGGATGACTCTAGACAGAACTCTATCTTTCAGAGAGCATCTAAGAAAGCCGACAAATTGAAGACAAGAATCATTCAAAAGCTGTGTGGTACTTTCTGAGGAGCATCGACATCCACCCTGCGTACTTCTACTCTGGCCCTGGTCTTCTCGACTGCTGAATACTGTGCCCCTGTTTGGCTAAACAGCACATATAGAAAGAAGCTAGACGTCCAACTGAATAACGCCAAGAGAATGATTGCTGGAGTCATCAAATCAACAGCTACATGCGGAGAACCACAGGCCATCCCCCACATCACAGAGGAATGCCCCAAAAGATCGTATGATGGCCGACCAGAGAACTTCTTGCTGGCGACTCCAGAGACGATAGATACATAAATAATCTAGATGCTTGTTTATAATATTCCGTACTGTAAATATTTTGCCCTACACTATGTAATTTTTGATGTATCAAAGCCATACGATAAATAAATAAAACATAATGCCGAATACAGTGCAATGTTTTTTTTTCATTTCAATTACACCCGCGGAAATTGATATAGTACTTCAAAAGTTAAAATCATCACACACTATGATGTATACACCGTGTAGACATATTTACTCAAAAAGATGAAGAACGTAATAGGCTCTTCTCGAGCAAATGTAATTAACAAATGTGTAGAAGAAGGTATATTTCGGAATCAGCTGAAAATGGCAAAGGTACTTCCCCCTTTTTAAGCAAGAAGATGAAAACTAAAGTCATATAAGCATACTACAGTCATTGCTATTAGTCTTTTGAACACAAAATTTATTGTGAAGAAAGTTATACGGTTTCAAGAAAGAAGTCTACCACTAACTAGATCTATAATCAGTGGCGGCTCGTTGACAGTAAACATAATTAAACATAAGTAAACATAATTAAAGAATATTAAAATTTTGAGACGTCATTGAAATTATTTTTTTTTGTTTTATGATAATAATAATTATAAATGTCTAGTGTTTGTAGGTACCTACTGCTGCTCATCCAAAACCAGCAAGCGGAGATACAGCATGAATCAGAAAGCTCTAGAGAATGGCTGAAAACTGGTTCGTGGCAAATAAGCTAAATATGAAAGATAGTAAAACCCAAATTCTTGTGTATTCAACTAATCAATCAGGCCAGGTTCCTTGATTTGATACTGGACTCTGGTCTAAAGCGCCAGCAGCACACTGACGAGCTTCCCAGAAAGCCTTTGCCGGCCGTCTTTGCAATAAGTAGGATCAAAAACATATTGTACAAGTACACATACGGTATGCTCTTGCGCAGGTTGTTATGACGCCACCGGGACCATTATCTACAGGGTTTTAAAATCAAACATCAGTTAATAGGAGCGAAACACATGTATAAAAAGCCGCTCAGGTTGCAGTGTATCTATCGGTCCGATGTGGCAGCATTCTAACAGTAATACATTGAAGCCGGCATTAAAAATTAAAATTTTCACATATTTACATTGCGTTTAAGTACCGAAAATTAGCATACAATACAGAAATTATTTATTATATTAATATTTATTGAGAAAAGTGTTGCTACGTTACATTTATAACAAAGTATATTTTTTTACGAATTTCAAATAAATCTAATTCTATGCACGTATTTTTTTTTAATTTTAAAAAAATTATAACAATTCTTAATTTGCAATTTATCCTACAATAAACAACTGATTTTTCGATGCACAATTAATCCAATCATAATCTAACCGTGTAAAAATGCCATTATCGGCGCATGGTTTATTGCTGGAATCACCATACTAGCAAAATCAATGAAAGGGGTACAAGTATTAAAAACGGACTCGAGTTTCTGCCTACCAGCGTCATCAGCGTCTCTCCGAATGCTAAACCCACTTTCATCGCTAATGCTTCGCGAAGTTACTGATGACGCCTGGTAGGCAGAAACTCGAGTCCGTCTTTAATGCTTGTACCCCTTTCATTACTTTTGCTAGTATGGTGATTCCAGCAATAAACCATGCGCCGATAATGGCATTTTTACACGGTTAATTGTTTTTGGAATTTTTGATGTTTCTTATCAATCATAATCTGCTGGTACAGCTAATTTTTCATGCTCCTTGAATAATTGGTATTTACATTTAAATTTGAATGCCATATATCCTGCAACATATTTCAACCCTTCTTCACAAATAAAATGGTCGCTTGATCGCGTCACTGGGAGCTGCGCACTAGAAACCGATTTTGTCTATTTTTCCACTATCCGCGTCTGAGCTACTAGATTTTCATCCACGACGAGGTCTTCCTGTTCTTGGTCTATTAATAATATTTTTAAAAGTTCGGCGGAAAAGTAGCTTTTATCAACAATGAAATTTCAAAATCTTTATCGATTCTTTCTCTACGATTATTTATATTATTACATAAATGATTGTAGTTTGTAGTCTCATTGCAGTTTCGGTTTTCATTGCGTTATCGAAGGCGAAAATAAGACTTCACTGTATGCATTTTTGTTCGATAGTTAAGACTTTCCTGTAAAAATAATTTAATACTAAATTCCTTTTACAAGCCATAGCTGCTCAGGACATCAGGACCTTTCGAACTCTAGATATAATCAACAGTCATATGTATATACCCCCGATATGCAAATGCGATAGCGTTTGTATTCCTTTGTTACTTTTCCACCATTAGCATGATTCCCGAATAAAGATCAAAACAAAATATAATTAGATAGCGATCGTCTAAGTATCTCTCGTATACCTGTGCGATCGCCACACATATAAAGGAGAACTTGGGTCAAGAGATTAAAGATCAGCCACAAGCGGGCCTTGATTAATATTAATAATTATCGTCGTAGATATCAGCGGATGTTGAAAGAACAATGGGAAAGGGATACGTTTGAAACAATATATGTGTGTGCTACTCGGTGTCATCTGCCACCGGTGACGAAGTTGCCGCTTTAGTAAACAATATTAGTGAATAAATTTTCTGTTACCGCTGTAGAGATATTGCATTGTATGTACCTGCATCTCATTTTATCACCTTGTTCCACTGCTGGAATTTGAATATTTAAGTAAACGTATAATTTCGGGTATTAATAGGATAGTTCGAGATTGATTTAAATACAATACAATATACGTAACGATTATAATTGTGTCATAAACGTGCCAAAAAAACATATTTTAGATAAAAACAATGGACATATTTGGAGTATATTCTCACGAAACTAATCTTTTTTGTTTATTGTATTGCTACATTTTTTATCAACATTATTAACATTCTTAATATCTAATCGTTTTAATTATGAAATCTACTTATGTACAGTCGAAATCTCTATAGATGAGCCCCATGTCATTATTTATTACACTTAGCGAAGACAGTTTTCTTATTCGATTTAAGTAAAGTCTAGTGAAGTGAATCTATTACTATTTGGTACAATAAAAAAGAAAGAGTAACCGTAGCGTATAGCATTTGTCTTGATTTATACGCGAAAATATCTGTAACATGATATTTACTGCATGGAGATGTTATCATAATAACAGAAATCTGGCTCAATGAATCTTTTAATACACTGGTCAACAAAATTTCACATTTAAGGTAAAGTGGGTGGACTTGGTAGTACTTTTTACACTTACCTCATATCTGTTTTCAGAAGTATATATTATAATTTGTGTATAAATCATGAAAAAATGACAGAAACATCTCTCTTCAGCGTCCAGCAATAGTCTGCCAACATAGCAGTGTTCCATTTGCCTTGGTATCATCCGCACTTTCATCGTCGCTTAGTGCCATGTCTTGTGAAGGTTTAGGCACAGGTAATTCCGGATTGTGAGGTACTGGTCTCAGTGCAGATGGAATATTAGGATATTTTACAGTGTTTGGATTTAGAAGTCATATAACTTATATTTGTTAGCAATCGGTAATATGATCTGATGGTTCCCTCCAAATCATAGGAATAGCAAAAGGCATATGTCGTGTATCTATTGCCCACGCTGTAATAAGTGTGACACACGTAAGACAGCAAATATGGGGAGCCCGGCTTTTGTCTTCACCATCACCTACTTTACACTTGAAATACTGGTCATAGCACTTTTTAAGGAGAGGTGTGAAAGACCGTTTCTGATATTTAAATGTCAATTCGCCGCAAACGTAGCAAAGAGAGTTCAGGTGGTTTACACATTTCCTTGGTATTTTTACAGGTGATCAAATGTTCGCGGTTTCACTATAATAGCTTGAACGCACCACAGCGCAATACTCTTTAAAACGTTAACAACGTCAGCGTATATGGTCATTCACCGAGCTCTAGCCAACAATTGAAATAACAAGAGATGCTATCTAGGAATGGGAAATGCAGGCCTTAACACGTCAAGACATGTTCAAACATTAACCGTTGCATGCTGTTTGAACAGTTCCGAGCTCTAACCGACAACTGAAATAACGTCAAGACATGTTCTCTTATACTACATATATATGCATGCATATTTTACGTGGATAAGCGAATATCCTGGAACAGGATGGAGAAATTCTGAAAACACATTTCATTTCACCATGCAAAAGTATATGGGGATCAGGTATGGTATATGGGCATATGGGAAACAGGTAAAATCTTGTTAACCAGTGTAATTTACCTCGAAGTCACTCGAATCACGGTTTCAATGTCTGATGTCTTCAATAAAAATATAAACAGGAACAATAAATAGAATATTCTAACCTAAGTAATCACAACCATGTGCTGGCCTGATCTTTTGGCAATTTTTGACACTTCTATAAATCACAATGCGCAGGTTTGTAACTAAAAATTGTTTCCAAAATCGGGAATTATTCTAACCGTTGCTGATTGATTAGCAACCAGTCAGGGCTTTAGTATGAACGGTCCACTATTTATCAGATTTTTCTTTGTTTTAATATCAATTTTAAAGTGGGCATGTCCCTGACTGTTTCCAACGATTGCTAACCGTTGTTTGAACAAAGCTGATATTCCTGACAACGAATTATGTTTTTATATTAATTAACTTTGAAGAAAATAACTTATTGTATTACAGTGTACGTTTTTTGTTAGAGAAATACTTTTTGGCAAAGAAGGAAACTAGTTTACATTAACTCAAGTAAAATTGCTTGAGAAATTTATAAATACTTTGCTGTGTGTATCCTATAGAACGACATGTAATAAATAAATCAAAAATATCAATAAAGCCTATTTATTGAAGCTTTCCTCCAAAGTGGTTATGCTTTCAACTGTAAACCCTAAATTTCCGTATAATTTCTTCTACATAATCAAAGTAATAAATACTCCTAATAAATTTCCCCTATGTTTATCTCTACACATTGGCACTATTTCAAATTCAAGATATCTGTCACCTACTTATATGCGATTACATTAACATCTAAATGTGACACGCACACAATTGCACGTGGTAATAAATAATTAAAACAACAAAAAAACACGACGATGATATCGCATCACCGAAGGTCTAGAAAGGTGGTATTGGGGTCAAGTCTGGCTGGGGCCCGCTATGCGTTTCGTTATCTCCGCTCCGTTTTATTATTATTATTCTTTCTCTCGGAGAGAGCGTGACTGGAATCATTTTCCCCGTGTGTCATCGCTGTTCTCTCGCTCGTTTGTTGTCGCGTGGAGAGGAGGAAGGTGAGCTAATGCGTCTGCCTGTTAATTAGCTAGAGTATCCACGAAAGATCCCCCTGCGAAAACGGTCGTACATACACGTATGCAAGTACGCTATGTGTGCGTACGGACCCACACGTGCTACTGCTGCCGGTGGACACGGCTATTAATGAATGATATTTACTCAATTCAGTTTAAAATTGAACTGAGCTGAACCGAAAAATTATTATGCCGTAATTTACCGCCGGTATAATAATTTTTCGCGACGTTATCTTCTATATTCGATCGTAAAGATTTGGTCTTCTTTATGAAGTAGGATAGAGTAGTGATTAGTGAATGTTGATTCACTTAAATTAGTTCTCCTCCAAATACGTCCCATAACATTGATGGCGGAACTTATGACAATCTCTGTTTTTTTTAGTAATGTTACACATTGCTGATCATTTTAAGCGGAATTACGAATGCACCGCGCCCTCTAGTCCATGAGACGCCCCGAAGAGACAAGCAGTACCGATATGTTAACCACAATCACTTAAGTACAACAGCTCATATTCCACCGATAACACTGGTCAACAAAATTTCAAATTTATTTTGTCCCACGAGATAAAGTTGGTGAACTTGGTAGTACTTTTTACACTTATTTCATATCTGTTGGTGAACCAATAACCAATAACCAATAACAAAGCTCCGCATAGCTCCAACCTAGGAAGGGCTATTACCTTCAAAGGAGAAACGCGTGATTTTGCGGC
>JARFOC010000007.1:143127-154140 GCA_031763485.1 Osmoderma eremita
CTACTATCCATGCTACGCATGTAGGCTCTACGTTGAGCGTTAGGTCGTACAATTAGAAAGTGTCGCTAGTGTACATCTGAGGTATCATAAAGAAATCAAATTGAAGCATGGCTAGTAATATGTACCCACCAACTTTCACTCCAAAAATATAAGAACACGAACAAAATACATTTTTTTTAACGAAATTTAAAACAAAATCGCCTTAGTTTTAAATACATATAACTGTACAAATGTATCTAATTGCGGTGGAAAGCTGAACACCAACTTAGAACGTCAATAACGATTGCAAATAATTACATTCCATAAATACACACCTCTCACGCATTTTAACATGTGCGTGTCAAACACATGTGACGTACAGTTGGGAAACTGTTGAAAAGCGCCATGAACACATACAGGAAGCACTGAAAGCCGAGAAGGAAATGGTATCCAAAAGAACATGTTACTTTACGCCAGTTTGTTTCTGAATAATGGAAGCATTAAATTAATATCCTTTAGGTTTTAGGATTTGACAAGTTGTGGTATCGTATGACAGCTACATATGTTAATCATTTCATCGTAACAAATGAAAGAAAAAAAATTTAATGTGTATACCTGCCTACATATATCTCTAATACTGATATTTTTTTCTTTTCTATTTCCGCAGATTCATACTATTCATTCTTTTTAATACGCATTTGTGCTCCTATTTTTGTTTCCGTTATGTTAATTTCCAGAACACACGCTTCTCTAGCTAGCCTAGCAAGCGAAATGTGCTGTTTTATTTTGTTGTATACACACTGGTATAATTGTGCATGCATATACACACGTGAGGGAGAGTAGCCGCAATGATTTCATCGAGTCGGTAATTAAATATACAGTTTTAGCGAGTGACTGCTTGTTTATTTTTCGAATTAACGGGTCGCGTTTCTACCGGTCCAGATTGGTCGGATACTTGCGGCGTGGAAACAACGCCATGTTTGTTTTTTCGGCACTACATTTTGTAACACATGAAGTGATAGGTTAAGAAACCCTGTTCGATTACGAGTGGGTGGGAATGATTAGTTACGGTCGCGGAGATATGTAAAGATGGGAAAAGAGGTGGACGAATGTTTGGATAAAGCATTTAGGAAAAAACACATTAATTTTCTTACGTGTTGTATGTACGAAATGATATAAGAAAATAAATATATGGCAGACATATTTGTTGTGTTAATGGAGGAATGGGATGTGCAAGACAGTTAATGTTATTATATAATATATGAGCATAGAATTATTGCTTAGATAGTTGGAGTATCCACTGAATCGGCTAAGGAATAAAAGTTTGTTGCAAATTTCATTAATGCACAATGAAGTAGTAGATTATGAAAAGATATTTTGTGAACAGAACGAACATGGTGAAACATCGAAAACAAGAGTGGTACATTGTTCGCCAATAAAAAGATACTGAGACACAACGGGATTAACTAATATACAAAAATCAAAATATACAGGACACTTATAAGATCTACGCGTGCGAGATAACATGCATGTCAATGTATGAGGAAGAGAAGCTTCGTATATTTGAAAAAAATGTTTTGAGAACTACCTTTGGCCCCAACAAGTAAGTCGACATCATACTGAAGGAAATGAACTATGAACTGGTGCAAGAGATCAAAGGGCATGTAGAATAAAATGTAAAATATTACGGCGGTTGGAACCTCTTACGAAAAGACCGAAGGGCACACCAAGGATAGTCTGGCTGGAACAAGTAAGAGAAAGACGTAGAAGTAATGAACGTCAAGAACTGGACGCAAAAATAAACAAGCGTCTTGGATGGACATAAATCAGCTGATTAACTGAGAACAAGGTATCCGAGGATTCGTTCCCTGTGAAAAAGATTATAAAGAATTCGGGAAGAGGTGGCCAAATTCCTTATATGCATTTATTTTGTTAATGAAGTAATAATATTCTGCAAAAATATTAATAACGTAATGAGTAAAAAGAAAAAACGCACACAACATAAAACGATAATTGGAATTGTAGAAGAAAGAAGAAGAAGGAAAGGAAAATTAAAGTAATAACCTAATTGGAAAAGTTGTAACAAATATAAATGTGAGCAGGGAAGATTATATCTTGGAAGATTTGTGACGCCTAGTAAAATACCAGAAAACATTTTAAAAAACGGGTGGAAGTGGTGTTCTTTCCGAGAGGAATTAATAAATATATTAGTAGGAATCATCTTCCTACCAGGTCTCCTAACAGAACACTGCGCACTGAAAAGACACCTATAGAAAATTGGGATTGATATTGAGGACCCAATGTGTGGACTGTGTGAAGAAGCAATAGAGACTGCATACCACATCTTATGTGGACCCTAAAAGACTGGGGAAAACAAAAATGAACCCAGACTACATAGACCAACCGGCCAAGGATCTGTGCAGATTGATACAGGGTACAAATGTTTGAGAATGGGTGGCATAGTACATCATCATCATAATCTTCATGGATGGACGGCCTGTTCCGTCCTAGCCTTCCACCTCGTCCTAGGTCTTCCCACGTCTCTTCTCCCTCTAGGCCTATACGCCATTGCCAGCTTCGGTAGCCGACTGTCTTGTAATCTCTCCAGATGTTCCGCCCATCGTGCTTTGTAATCTTGAATCTTGTCATCAATGGCAAAGATACTTAGCTCTTCTCTCACCCTTTCATTGCGAATGGTATAGTACATGGGTACACAAATGGAGATAAATACAAAAAGCCAATAGGCTGAAATGTTCCCGGAGACGGCTCCCACGGGGGAAAAGATGTGGGTAAGAGCAAGAAAAGGAAGATCTGTTTTTAACTGAAGTTAGTGACTCACAGGTCTACATTTTTATTGCCTCTCTAGAGCACGGTTTGTCTCCACCCCAACTTAAGATAGCAAAAGCTGTCTCAATGCGCAAGCAAGGTGATCCAAACCTATGCAAGAACTACCGTCCCATTAATATATTCCCGGCAATTTTCAAAGTCTTCGAGCAAATATTTGCAGAAAGATGCTAGCAATACCTAGAACAGAAAAATCTCTTCATTGGAAATCAGCTTGGACACGGGAGAGGACAATCGGTGGCTATGTCTGTAATGAGAATGGTAAACCATGTCTTTCGAAGAACATGATTACGCCGAAATAACTCTAATATTGGATCTGCCAAAAGCGTTTCACACCTCCGAAATCCTGAAGAGCAAAGTTGAATACTATAGAATACGAGGAAAACCCCTAGATTTAATCAAATGGTATATCATAGACAGAAAACAAGTAACGGTTTGGAGAAATTTAACATTTGAGATTCAAGAAGTCAAGTATGGGGTGACACAGGGGTCGATACTGGGGCCGCTGCTGTTCATACTCTACATTAATGATCTACGTGTTAGTATCCAAGACGTAATACTGTTCTTGTACGCTGATGACATATCTATGGTAGTGCGTAATCCAGATCTAACAAATTTACCAAGGAAAACAGCAGATGCAGTCGGTCAAGCGTGCAGGTAGCTTGCTGCAAACAAATTAAAAGTTAATAAAGGAAAAACACAAAGCGTAATATTAACCACAAAAAATATCAATTCCAGTGCCAACGTGAAGTTCTTGCGGTTACTTATCGACCCAAAACCCATATCGACACTTGCCACTAAGTTATCAGGAGCACTGTATGTACTTTGGCGGGTGGGGCTTCCTGCAAGGCGTCAGGTTGCTACGACTGCATACTTTGCTATGTTCCACTCTTTGTTGAACTATGTGATGGTATTTTGTGAGCGAACTGCTGGGGTTTCGTAAATATTCACTCTCCAGAAGAAGGCGGCTAGGTCCTTGTACAATCTCAAAAGAATGAGCCATACACTATTTTAGGAAAGAACCAATACTTAGCTTGACATACCTATTCATCTTGGGTGTAGTAACTCATGTACACAACAGTAGAATTGGGTTAATTGAGAATGGACACAACCACACTTATTCGACCCGAAACCGTCACCAATTAAGAGTGCCGTATTGCAGGTTGACCTGTACCGTGAGCTCTCTTGAATACTGGGGGTCTAAGCTCTATAATTTATTACTAATCTTCATTAAAGGACTCCCCATCAAATACTTCAAGAAAGAAATCGAGAGATGTTTGCCGTCTTGTTTGCTATTTGCGTCAATTTGTATCTTGTTTCATGTTTTGCATGTAATGGCTTAAGTACAAATAAATACATAATATAATGTATAACAACACGAAAATCATCTCCCCATAAAAATGTATATTGTGGAAGCAGATAAAGGCCATTAAAAAAAAAGATTTCTTCATTAATAAGACCTTCACTTGAAAGTGCATAGAGTCAAAGCATGTGGGAACAGCCCGTGGAAGCTTAAGTTAAGACTTCCCAAGGAGGGACAAAAAGATTTTTGGTAGAATGAAGAAATGGTTGTTCTTATAGTACGAAAACCACCCACGCTTAGAAACTGATGCGGTCAAAGGGTATATGGAAATATATGGAAGTATATGAATTAGAGTTAAAGAAAATTTGGTAGGAAGGAGAAAAATAAAAATAAATTGTTAATATTAGAGAACTCATTCATACTTAAAACCTGAAGTGACACCAAAGTATGAACAGATGAGTGTTTTCTTTAAAGTGTAAAACTATTGTTTTGCAATTTCTTTTCTTAACAGTAAACTAAACTTGATTTTTACAAAATCCCTAGTTTTAAGCTCACCATTTACAAAATGAATCCGGCATATTTGAGGCAAAAAATCTGAAATCTAATTAAAATTTTTGTACAGATAAACCAAAATTTCCTTACGCTGACGGGACCATATCGCATTCTTGTTGTAAAAATATGGAATTTTGATAGCAGAAATATCTTGTTTGTATCGAAAAAAAAAATTTTGTACGTCACATTTAATCTAAGTACATATATTTGAAATAGTTGGATGGTGATGCACAGTTTCCAGTCTATATTTTGTTATCTGTATTGCGCGTTTAGCATAATAATCTTTTCAAAACAACGATGATTAATATGCTGTAATAATAGATTTACATACTTATGCATATTCGGCTTCGAAAGAAATGTGAAATTTAGTATAAGCCGGCTGTACAGTACAATATATATGTTAACTCTAATTCTTCGCCTTGTACGGTTATTATTCGGGCACTGTACTTAGGTGCTTAATAAACTAGTTAACAACGTCTCAATTGTGCTCGGATATTGTCATAAATGTAACACAAAGGAGCTAGCGTTCCTTTTTCTTTTCTTTTTTTCTTCCTCTTATACTGACTGTGTGACGGCCGGCCGCCTCTCGCGAGCAACACTCACACAACTCGACGGCGACTCATTGCTCATTGATGCCCAGCTAGCAGCGCGTCCTTCAACCGTGAAACGACGTAAGAGCAAAGCCACGCCACATAAGAATTGAAGAAAGGACTCCTTACTTAGGGAGTCATTTCATTAAAAAGCGGTCTAAACGCTTCTGTAAATACATCGCAGCGTCAATATTGAATTCCTGTGTAATGGTATTAACATAAGTTTCTTTACAATTCAAATGGATGCAGTGTGTAACGGCGATTCTTTGCGGTGGTAGGTAACTCGAGTTGTGTAAACGCACTGACGGCTACCAAGTCGATGTTTTACATAGATATTCAAGAAGATGCCTAATATAAGGATAGAGGTTATACGACTTATGTTAATCGAAGAAAAATTGTATAACTTCTTAACCCAACCTTCTCTCGTTTCATTCCTGGTTGCTGTTTAAACGATTGCTTCTGTTAAGCCGCTAGTTAATGATAGTCATTCACTGCGCACGCCAGTATTTTCTAATTAATTAGAAATGCTCGCTAATCGTTCTCTCTTGAATAGCAACGTTCACGGATGAATATGGACTAATCCCCGAAGAAAATTACACTAGCAGATGAGTTTATTGCTCGTTGATTATACGATCCAAGAATTTATTATTATCCTTAGGCGTTTCTAATTGGCCTATGGGCATATTAAGCCAATATCAAAATAATTTTATTTGTATATGTAAGCGAAGAAGTGCCACCAAGAAAAATCTAATACATAGATAGGAGAAACAGTTACAAACAACGTCCATCAGCGTCTTAATTTAGACGGGCATCATAAAACGAAGTAATAAATATTATTCTATCCTCAAAAAGACCAAAGATGTCTATAAATATAACGGTATTCGTACTATAGATCGACTCAACCTCCGAATGCAGTACAGAACTTATGAGAATTCGATACACGGTTGCCAAATCGTCGAATCAGCTGTACCTACATTATTACTTCCGCTTCCATTATTTGGATTTATATGACAGTTAAAATGCATATTTTGAGGAAAACAGTAAAATATTTAAAAAAAACATAATTTTCTTATCCAAGAATCAGTGAAAACCCCCATAGTTTTATTTTTTATTACTCAACATTAACGTAATTTACATTTCGAGCATTTATTTAGGAATTATTTGACTTGCGGAGTAGTATAAGCCCTAGTATTGGGTCCGAAAGAAACTTATTCTATATGATGTAATGATTTAATTGAAGTATGTATTTGGAAATAGCACTTTCAAGGATTACCATAACAATACTACACTCTTACACTGTACTACACTACTTTATTTTCGTTCAAAATATCTTTACAAACACTATTAAACCCGCAACATCTGCATAGTACCTACTCTTATATAGAATTTCCCTTCTTTTGTCATACATAAACGACACAACCTGCTAAAACATTTTAGTGTCCCCTTAACAATTAAATATTATTCACGGCCGCTCTGCCAAAACAAATTCCTTCGATGTGTTTTTATTTATGTAGAGAAGGCATTCGTTGTATCGGCGTCCCTAAAACCGAAGTTTTAAACTAAAATTCGTTATTGGAAAAAGAAGGCTGGTTGCCTCCTCTCAAACACTGGAAGACCGCGGCCCTCTTCGACCCCGAGCAGGTAAAAGTGAAATCTTAACAAAACAAATACATGCAAAATTTATGGTGGTTTACTATATGGACCTTATATATATATATATATATATATATATGTATATTTACGGTCGGAGGAACCGGTTATTTTTGTTCTTTCTGGTACGTATTTCTTCTATTGGGACCCTTATTTTTAGTGTGCGCGTCCCTACCTTCTCCCGGCCCTCTTCCCTGTGACATATCGAGTTTTGTTCGGAGAAGAATTTTTTAAAAATCCGCAAAAAAACGTATGATGCAAAGGCGACTGCTAAATGTTAAAACGCGTTTGTTGATTCAACTGTGGTTTAAGTTGTTGCAGGTGGAGTTTTAAATAAAATAAAAGAAATAAGGGTAACACATTCTAAGTTATATACATTTGACAGATTATCGAGACATATGTAGTTAAGTTTGAAGTAGTTTTACGAAAATAGTACAACAAATATTTTAATTCAATTGAATTTCAGTTAAAACCTACATTATTTTGTTTCGAATATTCAATGGTGTTAACCGTTACATGGTGGTAATCCATTATAATTGAAACAATAATAAAATACTTCTTATGTTTTTTACCACTGATTTATTTGTTACTACCCATAACTATAGTTTCGACTTTGTCGAACGATATACTATTACATTACAAAGCTTATTCCTATATATAATGTACATACAAATATCAGTGAGTTTAATAGATATTTATCGTTTTATTGTTTAACAGGGTTCGTGAGGGAGAAACATATATAAAAATCTAGTATTTATACTTTAAAAGAGCAAATATGGATGAATACATAAGATCTGTTTCGTGGTTAAGCAATGTATTCTCGGAATTTTTGTGTAACTGTATTTCCAACACTTCTAACATATTTAATTTTTAGATTATTTAGATCTGATGGAAAATGTTTGTATTCTAAGAGGTTTGCTTTTGTTTAAGTTTGAAAGATCTGATGTGCTCTAGATATCTTTTTTCAAAGTTTCTACCTGTTTGTCCTATACATACATATGCTATTACATTATGAACATTCTAATGTGTATACAGCTGATTTTTTGTATTTATCTATTGGGTCTTTATTGTTGAACAGGCATTGTTGTAATTTTGACGGTGGCCTGAACGATATTGCAAAATTAGATTTTCGGAGAACATTAGCCACTCTTTCTGAGAATTTTTCGAAGTATGTTAAGCTTACAATTTATTATTTATGTATCTTTAATATTTGGGTGAGTATTATAATACGCCAGAGTTTCTTGTTTTTTTTATTTATAATGTTAATGATCTCTCGTCTGGGTAAACAGTTGTTTGAAGCTATTTCCATTATTGTTGCGAGTTCAGTATCTCTATGGGCATCCGAAAGAGGTATAATAAATGCTGGTACCATTTATTAATAAGCTGCTAATTTATCATTTTTAGGATGGAATGAATATGGAATTAAATTCTATGGTGTTGTTATTATGAATGAGTGTGAGATCCAGAAAGTTTAATTGTGAATTTTGTTTTGTTTCTATTGTAAATTTTATATTGTGGTGTATAAAATTAATACTATTTAGAAATATGTCAAGCTGTCGTGCTGAGCCTATAAAACATGCTACAATGTCATCATCTGCATACCAGAAAAATGTAGGGGGTGTTTTAAAGATTTGTTCCTCGAAAATGGACATGAAAATTTCTGCTGATAAGGGGCACCCCTCAAGCCTCTTATCAGCAAAAATTTTCATGTCCACTTTCGAGGAACAAATGTTTAAAACACCCCCTATGTTTTTCGAATATTGTTTCTTGGCGTTGCTTAAGGCGTTGACATCGACCAAAACTCTGTCTGATAGAGCCTGAGGCTCTCAATCTCGGGCCGTGGGTTCGAACCCCACGTTGGGCGCCACTTGTAGAGGGAAAAACACTGCGACCGACTTTTATAATGATTTTATTGTATTTCCAACATCCACCATATATTGCTTTTTATTGGCATGGTAATCCCAAAACGCCAACGACACGACAATCTCTCTTCACACCGCTGGCGTGTTGCAAATTTAGTCTTTTATTGTAAGCTATTGTTTATTTTTTCCTTTGCGATTTTTTCTCTACTTGAAATAAGGAATTATCTTATCGTATTTTATGCCATATAACCCAATGGAATTCGTCCTTTAAAAGTGTGTTCATTCACTGTTCCTGTGTACTAAAATCCCCAGATATTTGAATGATCCGACTTCTTCAAATTTGTTTCACCCAATGTCTAGTCCTGTTATAGCTTTTTTACTTCTGTTGCAGTGCATATTCTCTTGGCGTCTCTTCGATTATATTGAACTTTGTATGTCTTTTTTATTTATTCATATAACTGCCAAATCATCCCCATGTTTAATCTACATTAATTCAATATCTCGCTCAGTGGCCCTTTGGCTTTAAACACTTTACGTTAGATATCCTGAAAGATACTTTTCGGTTCAGAGTGCTAGAATGGCAAATGTTACATTAAACTGAAATAATCTTGAATCATCTCTTCTCGTAATGCGTTTATCCTCATCAAAACATCTGTTTGAAAAATATAATGAATGTTCTGCTCTGATCTAGTGATCTACCTACCGATTAACAAACTGCGCGTACTGTTAGCAAAATAGGGGCACAGATAATATCTATCCTTGCAATCTGATATTACCAACTGTCTATTCTATAACTTCGATTACTTCGAGAATCTCATATTTTCCCGTATATAATTACAATGCAGATACTACCAATTACAAACGACACACGTAGTACATTTAACGAAGGCCAGCAGAAAATTATACTAACTAAACACTGAAATTAAATAAAATGGATACATACTGGATTTAACATTTTTTTCTATTTCACTCCGTCGAACGGCTACGGAACCTGTTTATATATTAACTATAATGTTTATTATACGCTTCTAATATTTCCCCGTACGTAAAATCGCTAAATTATAGATTTTCCAACGTGAAAACGACAAACTGGCTACGCCACGGCGTAATTAGTTAGTTGCCGCTTTTAACTTATATGTTTATAGAATAATGCAGCGAGTGCGACTGCCCATATGTCGACTCAGATTTAATCGAGGAGAAATACGACTGGCGTTTGACTTTAACGGCGCAAATACCAGTCCGTTTCTTTGAGCGAGATTACTGGAAATATATTCGCCTGTATAATGTAAATATGTGGAATGTTAAACGTACTCATTAGATTTATTAATAAAATGGACACCCGTCTCGTATCAGCTGTGTAAACGATGTGTTTTTATGGGTGTGCTTTGGGACTGTGAAATTCCGTAATTTTGTCCGTATATATTCATGAGGGGAATTAAAATAAATATATTTTGTAATATACATACGTTAAGTTAATTAATTTCCAATTCAATTTCGTGTTGTTTTCTTTGTTGCAGGTGAGTGTCAACTTTTTATCGCCCTCAATGATGATAGCTGTATTAAGTTTGATTATCTGTGGTAAGTGGATTTTGCATCACGCCCATTGGAGATTGAATATTTAAAAGTATGAATGAACGTATTGTTTGAATAGTTCAAATATTTTCAGATGAAATTTTAATATTATAGGTTTCATTAATTAAATTTACAAATAATAGGATAATCATTGAAAGAAATAATCAAGGGAATTTATTTCTACCAAATATATAGTTTGTTTTTTTTAACTAAGAGGAGCAAATGAAAAAGCCACATTTACACTGCAAATATTACCAGATAAATCACTAGATCATTTTGGCGGTAAATTTGAAATATTTGCAAAGCCTGTAAATGTCACAGAACGTTTTGATATCTGTGTTAAAGGCAAAGGCAAATGAAAATGATTATTAATTCTGGTTTAATGTTCATGAACCAAGTTGTTGGTTAAAATGTTTGATTTATTTACAATTTTTCGCCATATGGGTCAAGGGAGCCTTAAGGAGAATATTGGTTTCTGCACAGGAAACTAAAAATGTATCGGAAGATCGATTAGCGCGACGAGGAACGATAGGTACCTGCGACAGGAGAGAGGAGCAGTCGATTTCATTGTTGAAAAGTTTTGGCAAAAAACTTCCACTTGTGCACTCTCTTCTGTCTGATAATCGTTGAAAGTTGTGATTCTGAAGGAGAATATTATAAT
>JARFOC010000007.1:154240-169741 GCA_031763485.1 Osmoderma eremita
ATTGCCATACTCGCCATCCTTTGTATGGATGTGAGTTTTGCTGTGACAATAGCTTGTTGCGCCTTCCGCCACCAAGCCATTGCCCCATAAGTGATGGTCGAGCGTATTACCGCCACATACAACCAGTGAATAAGTTTTGGGGATAACCCCCAAGACTTTCCACATACCTTGCGGCAAGACCATAGGTAGAGCCTTGCCTTTTGGGATACCTTTTCCAAATGCGGATTCCAGCTTAATATCTTGTCAAGTATGACGCCCAGATATTTTACATTATCTGTAAATTCTACTTTCACGCCTTGAATGGAACGGAGTCCATGGAGTAAAAAAATTATGAATTGTGGCGAATATATTTTTAATAGTCAATGTTTCGGTGCTATATTTGTATCATGTGTAGTCTACAAATTAAGATCCTTAGTTCCATATCTCACATGATCATATTTTGAGAAAAAGAATCTGTTTAATACACGGTTGTCCGGATTTTTTATGAAATTTATTTTACCCGAACGGACACTCACTCCAAAATTTTACAACATTTGACAAGCTATACGTTGCTCCCAAATTTTCCTATCAAAATCTGTAGCTACATGAAATACATAGGTAACAAATACGTCAATGTTTAACCGTCAAATTGTATTTGTCCAAATCCGCTTTCAGTTCCAAATTTGCCTAATAAAATCACACCACGCCTATGCTCAATTAAAATAGTGAAAAATAATTTAATTTCAGTGACATATCCTTATTTAAATCAATTTTAAATCCCACCTTTTCCTAATGAAATCACATGGCATTTAAATAATTGTGATCAAAATAACGAAAAAAATACTCTTTTTGGTTCCAGTGGCGTACGTCAATTTGGGGGCAGCACTAATAGCAGCTGGAAGGTGTCAAGAGGCTGTCTCGGTTTTGCGACAGGGTTCAAGACTAGATGGTACCGGTTTAAGGAATCGGAAAGAACATGAAACAGCTCGAGTTTCGGCGTTACTACAGCTGGGGGCCTTGTATTCGGATCAGGGTCGACTTCAACGGGCCCTGGCCGCCTACAGGGAGGCGGCACATTCGCTCCCAGAACATTACCCACCCCAAGTAAGTGTTATTATAGTAATTCTTTAATTAATATTGTATTCATAGATAATTTTACAAATAAGGCTTTTACAAACTACCTTATATGATGTAACTTCGCCTGTGTAGCGGAAAATTCATGGTTTTATGCAAGCTTCGCCCTGATCCATCGATTTTTGCGCAGTATATCTGACACAGCATATCATGGCAAGCACCATGCCTTAGACATTATCACCTCCATTTAAACTTATTTAAATCTAGGATAAGGACGAATTTTCGTCTTTAAACAAATAAAACGGTTAATACTTGTATAACTTTCAACTACACACATCCAAACAATACAAAGAAATGAGCTACGGAAAGATAAAAACAAGCTCCACCTATCCTCCTCTTAAAAGACCTTCATCATTTCCCTACATAAAATTTGCATCATCGACCTAAAACTGTCATATTTTCACCTTCTTATCCTGCTGTCGTCATCTTAATCCGCCCCGCTTTCGTCGACTCCATCAGATCGATACCTTCCGCCCACAGTCCTTACCTCTAAAGGAGAGCAGTTCACCCAAGCCGAGAGTCCTCGTCTTCTCGAAAAGATTCCCTCTAGCACGACCGGTAACCTAATATTTTTCCAGTAATTAAAAATTAATTACAGGATATTGAGGCTGGAAGTCGACGGCGGCGATTCCGACCACGCCCACTTCTCTCGGCAGGTCCCGCTGCGTAATTGTAGCCTCTATGACTCTTCCGAGATAGAGTGGGTCATTAAATTAGAGCGTCTTCTTCTTCCTATTCTTCAGTTTTAATTTGCACCGCTGTGTTGCTGTCGCTAACGCAACGAACCAGGTGTTTCCACCCATCTATCGGGACCCTCAAGTATTATGGAAGGAGTGGGGTAAAGGGCTGGCATTCCGGTAACTGTTGTTCCTTGTCCCGTGACCTGTGGGTATATGAGGGGTGTGAGGAAGTTTTCTGAGCGGCGTTGGTGTGTTTGTTTCGAAAGAAAGGCATGATTTATAACGCCGACGCTTCAACAGTCAAAGTCTATTTTTAAAGTTCGTTCGGGCGGCTTGGTATAGGTAAAAAGATGTCTTTGACACGTGTTTTTTTGATATATGCGTATACTAGCGTGCCTCTTTCACCTCATTTATCAACGTAGCGCCTAACACATTTTCGTAGCTTGTAAATTCGTAACCAATCAGAAATGTGTATGTTGCACACAAAAGAATTTTCCGTGTAAATGGCCGAAATAAATTATGTATATTTATATTACAGGGTGTGTCTGAGAAATGAATCGAAGAAATAATATTTATTAGCTCTAATCATATACTTAGCATGGGAAAGTCTTACATGTGAGGCTTATCTGTGAGCATTTGCGAGGAAAGACGGCATATCTAAAATTAGTAAACTAGAACGAATAGAGTATTCATTGGAACATTACCAAATAGTATTTAGTGGTGACT
Source organism: Osmoderma eremita (assembly GCA_031763485.1). Taxonomy (NCBI): domain Eukaryota; kingdom Metazoa; phylum Arthropoda; class Insecta; order Coleoptera; family Scarabaeidae; genus Osmoderma; species Osmoderma eremita. The sequence goes on from JARFOC010000007.1 coordinate 156,760, forward strand.
GTTGTACCTTGGACAATATTTTTAATTTACCATTTTGACTTCGGACTGAGTGGCACAATCGCCGTTATTTGATGTCTTTTTGGCATGTTTATCTTTGCAAGCCCATGTTTATCTTTGGAACTTACAAAGTAATCACAAAAACGATTGCTCCGCATAGTTGATCTTGGTACAATGTGCTCGTGTACCATAGACCAACTATCATGTACCTTAGACCATGCGCAAAAACAAAGGTGCAATACAAAAAAAATTTCAATATCAGGCGCCGAGCCAAAAGTATTATATTATTCTCTGGATCATCAGAGAGAACTGCATCAAGAGCATTTCTTAGGAAATTTTGGTTTACGGAGTTCCTTTTCTTCCCAATTATGTTACGTGGAATTTTGCTCACGGAGGTGAGAGAGAAATAAACAATTATATTTCATCCTCTTATACCATGAAAGTGCGGCACATAGTATACGAAACAGCTGTGGTCCAAAGTACATCAGTGCGTATATTTAATCCAAAAGGATTACTTTCGCGATTTTATAGAACCTAATTACAAAATTATATGCTTGCTCCACTTACCAAATAGTGAGAGACCCAATCATTATTCACCAAATAATCCCAATATTATTAAAATTAAAAATTACTTTGCGCTTGAAAAAAGAACTTTCTAGAACACCTTATTTTTATGACGAACGCATACAAATGGTTAGAGTGGTGCGCAATACCAACGGGAAATGTGCACTGAGGTGTGTGGATGTTACCAAGCAATTTTTTACCATACAGATAGGAGTTTTGTAAAAGTACCAGACTCCGTTTAAAAAATTAGTCCTGGTTGCTTGGAAACTTCTCTGGATTATATAATGAATTAAACGCCATTTTTCCTAACTAATTTAGACAGCCAAATAACCACTTTATTTTCATCACATTCTCCTGTAATGAACTACTATGTCGTTACTCCCATTATTAAATAAGCTTTATAACCACTTCGTGTTTTGGTCCTGTACACCCTAACGGTTTCCGATTTCCACAATTCAAGCTACCTATTTTTCACGGCTCCGGCTACATAGCCCGACATTTCGCTGCGCCTCACACCAGCCAGCGATCGTACCGACGGAAGGAAACAGAGTCGATATTCTTCATTCTGTAATAACGCCGAGTGTAATTTTAATTAATAGCAGGGAGCCGATGAAATTTCAGTTCCCGTGGCGACGCGCCTTCTCAAGATAGAGGGTGGTACGGGTTTCGAAGGCGGGGGAGCATTTTCCGGGTGGCGGACTTCCGTTGAGGAATAATTAATAATGTCACCACCGACAGATTTTTCAACTTATATTAATAGAATCACAGCACAGCACTTTGTTATTTTGACTCAGTTTCTCGTTTCTTCCCTTGTAGAGCGTTTTCAATGTCCTGGGGGAAACTTTGGCTAGGCTACAACAGGACGAGGAAGCGGAAAGGTGGTACCAGGCCGCTTTAAATGCTCAACCAGATCATGTACCTGCTCATATAACTTACGGCAAGTTATTGGCAAAGAATGTAAGTCACATAGATGGGTGGGGGTTGAAATTTTTTACTAAATCTTCCAATTTTGTAGGTGAGCAGAGTAGCAGAAGCTGAGCAATGGTTCAGAAGAGCGCAAAAATTGGCACCTGAGGACCCAACAGTCTACCATCACTACGGTAAGTCTATGAACAATGAAAGGCAAAAAATCATAGGACTTAGCAAAACCTTTCAGTTATTATAAACTTGTCCTCCAATCGTCAAAATATTTAATTGAAAGTATCGATGTAATAAATTCCAATCAATGTTCTTTGCTAGAAGCTTCACTGGTTCAAAACCAAATTGGATTCTAAACAGATATCTTTGAAACATAGTTTAGATAATTGTCACTCCAACTGTGTACCGTAAAAAAACATTTAAAAGATTCTTGGACACGATGCATCAGGCAGTGATCGACCCAAATCTGAATGTTAAAGGTATGCGTCGCACGGAGGATGGGGGCGGGATGAAATGGGCAAACTAAAAGCGTGGAAGGGAAGTGTACAGCCGCTTTCCGATTCGGCGTGACATTTGATTACGTTCGCTTAATTGCCCTTAATTTGATTTATAACCGGCGTGCTTCGGCGGTCATCAATAATGGACGTTCGTAATTGAAATACAACTACGTCTGGCTACGCCATCCTCTGAGTGTTCTGTTGGAACATCCACAGCGCGTATCGGGTGAGATCAACAAGGAGAACGGAGAGAAGGTTCTGATCGTACCGGTATGACGGTCCAAACTGGTCGAAAGGTAGTATCTTTAGGTGAATATGGATTTTTAAAGAAGAAAATCCGTTTTTGGTTTAAGTTAGTGTTGAGGCACTGAATTTTGCCTTATTAATGTTAACCATTAGGGGCATGTTGAAAGAAAACCACGCATATGTTAAAAACAAAGACCTGCTAAGAACTATGACAACAAAAATTAACATACAAAAAAACCCTGTTATGATTTGTCAAACATATGCATTGGTAGAAAAGAAGATTAAAGGTAATAGAGTGAAAAATAATTGGTGTAATATTGGGACCTAACAAAACAAGAAATTGAGCAAAACAGAGAAATAGAGAGAGACCTTTTAGGGGAAAATATCATCAGATACTGTAAAGCACAACGATTACAGGAAATCAAACGAAATGATTGGGAAGATGACGTAATGGGTCCCGACATGTCCCAGGAACAAGGGAACACCAACTAAAAGATGGAGAGATGCCGTAAAGGAAGGCACACTGGAGATCAAAATGTGAAGATAGAAAAGAATGGACTACAGACAGGGCCAACAGCAATCTCTAAAAATTTAAACAAGAGACAGATCTGCCTAACAAATGGATTGAATGCATCGGCATTAACCATTATTCTAAAGATTATACAGGTCAATGATAATAACGATAAATGTCCAAACAAATTTGAAACTTGATACCCTTCACTCCAACAGTGTGGCAGTATAGAATTACTGACAATAAATACAAACTTGACTGGAGGTGAAAATGAAATTAAGATGTGGAAAAAAATATTATTTAGTGGTGGAGTCAAATTTATGCATTTTGGGAATGATTTAATTAGCCTTCATCACTAAATAACATTTTCTTGATTTCGTCTTCTTACTCACCTTCAGTGAAATTGAGATGAGTTCGAGCGAACAGCATTCAGTTTCGTACATGTTTGACTCTCAAGAATGGAACTCTTCGTGGTGATCTACTCTTCACTGAAACATTTGCTCCTGTATACTAGTACAGGTAGAGTAGAGAAAATGTGATATCTTTAGGTAAACTTAGGCTTTTAAAGAACCAAATACATTTTGGTTAGGCTAAAATTGTTAAAGTTGTTGTTCAGGCGCTGGATTTTGCCTTATTGTTGACAAAACAATTCGGAATCTTGGTATCTTTTACTTTGCCAGTAAGGCAACATACTCACATCACCGATTAGGGAACTTTAGACGTTTACTCTACAACATTTTATTTTGTATTCTAAAAAAAACGCTGCAATCTCATACTAACCTTCCCAGCACCCATACCTTCTCACCGTAATTTCGTTTTACTGCCCAGGAATCGCTTTTGAGCGTCCAGTCACGTCCAAAACGCACGACGTACACGCACCTATATATATATATATATATATATGGCAGTACTTCACGTAGAAGATGACACAGACACACGCCAATAAAAGCCGGTCCGTCCACAGTTACGCGGGCCAATAAAATCCCCAACTTTTAAAACTTGAATTTGCCGGCCGTAAAACTTCCAAGATAATCATCGTTTTCACGTCGTAAAAAAGGATGAGAAGAGAAAAACACGGAAACGCACAGGAACGCGAACCAAGACAGGAAGTGCTATCAGGAAATTGCGTCGGCGACAGAAAAAGGGAGAAGACGTGGGGCGGGTCGAAAGGTCGGCGTGTGTTTGGGGTGGGGGATTATGAAGATATTTTTATACATAAAGTTTTGATCTTTCTTCGCCTTATATGCCGTTATAAAAAATATTTTCGACGACAGAGGGCGCTGATATCCTTCCCCCTTGGTCGTGTGGAGTCGGAAGTATGGATCTCAGATGGTGATACTGGTTGGGGGTTCATCGAGTGTTGAAGTTGTAAATTTCCGGTGAAATATTATTGCATATATTCACTTCCTTTCATTCGTATCTTCGTTTTGCCATTCGAGTTCAATACGGACGTAAAACTTTTGCGACTCTATCTCCAGCAAAGTGGAGAAGCATTTCGTAATTTGCTGCGTACAGACTATGAAATTCCGGACTTTGCCAGTTTCTTCCTGGTTTTGTGACATTTATCAATACCAATACAATATTGTTATATCATCTGTCAAATTTAGCGATCACAAGCATATAGCTAATCATTTCTTATCTGGAAAATGGTAGGAAAAGCTGTCGCACTTAACGCGCCAGGCCTTTTTTGCTTTATTGGCACGCAAAGGGCTTTTTATTGAGTGAAACTCCACGATTTGATAGCAATACTACAGCTGAACAGCATACCAAAATAGTCAATAATTATAAAAAAGCGATTTAAACACCAATCCAAGGACAAACAGGAGGACAAGCACATTAAAAGCAGCTGTAGTATCCGACAATCAGATTCTCTACACCGAATCCGATTTTATTAAGACTAAACTCGTAGACAGTGTGAAGATCGTCATAAAATGTGGAAAAAAAATTGACAATATAAGTTGTGCTGACGATACGGTGCTAATGTCACAAATTCTAAGAGCAACTAACAGAGAATTCTGAACTGATAGTTCACAATTGCGGCTGCAAAATACAACATGCTAATACCCACAAAAAAAACAAATTGTTGGTTCTTTCAAAAGAGCCTATACGGTATAAACTAGAAGTAATTGTCGAACAAGTCATTCAAATTGCATACTGAATGCTGAAGAATGATGTTAGGAAAAAACAAACAAAGATACAAGAGGAGATGTGAAATAGAAGACAACCCGATTTGTTAGAGGAAGAAGAAGAGAAGGGAATGAGCACGCTCAAGAATCAAACGATAAAGGATTAATCAAAATAGCAAGGGATCAAAGGCTAGCAGAATAAAGTAATCTCCCCGGCCCGTAAAAAGACGAGCCACCAAAAGGACTATTTTTTGTGGTAATTTTCTTAACGCCATTCGCCCATTTGCGTACACGCCTCTTGTTATAGTTACCTCTTCTTCGCTAAAAATAATCAAAAATCCGTACACGAAACCTTGATAAATCTCTACCTTTGATGGGGTAAGGCAACGAATGTTAAACGTAACCCAAGGCTGTTGGGAACACAGCGAAATAAGAGAACAAAATCTCTCGCCGATCTCTTCACGTCTGAACGTGGTTATTTTCGCCGCAGCAGTCTGTAATTACCCCACGGACAACGTAAGACTCCTATTAGCCCCGTTGCGCGGCGAATGGTAAAAGTTCAGAATCTCCGGTAGTCAATTAAAAGTTCAGACGCGAGAGGTAGAGCAGCGGAACCCGCTATCAAAAATAGGAGACGTTAACTAACGGCAAATAACGTGCAGCGTAGTGCACCAGCTACTCGAGTGGATTGGTTAGAAGACGTTCTCATTAAATAACCGCCTGTGTGGTAGGTACTACCGCTCGTGGGTGGAGGTTTAATGTTAATAGTGTAGAAATATTGGTGGCGAGTTGGATGAAGAGGTTTCAAAGTATGTTTTAAGGTGCACTTTTTGAACGTAACGACAGTTGACCGATGATTTGCAGCGCCGTTAAAATGAAGAACGCTTCTTAAACTTCGGTTGGTGGAAACAATAATAAAAAGTGTTTCAATCTCTTAGCGTATACATAGGTCATATAAGAAAGGTTAGAACTGCTGCACAATACTGCATAAATAAATACACGATAGCAATTTTAGGGTTTTGTACGATATTATGCAAATACTTTACCAGAATTCAAATCTCACAAAATTATTTGATCCATTTTGAGTGAAGTATTTTCTTAGCATTCGCCAAACCTGTCTGATCGCCAACATATCTAACGATGGCAGGAACCAGATCGAGCAGGAAAATGCGAATATAAGTTGAGCGATTGCTATTGACCCATCAGTATAGCGAGCATAAATTTGATAAATCCAGAAACATCTATATGTCTTATAGACTGCTTCTTCTTGGAATTCTAACAATTTGCATTTATGAAATAAAAATAGCAGTAGTTAACATAAATGTTCACTTCTCCCTATAGCATTAGTTCAATGGAACATAAGTATTTTCTTTCTACTCGGTTTTGTTTAACGGTTAAACAAGGCTTTGAGGTTAATCTTTAACCTCAAAGCCTCAAGATAGATAAAACACGGTTTATGTGCTACCCAGTGTATATCTTACAATTACATAGTTAAATGGCGAGAAGCCCATTTGAATAAAATAACATTTTTCACAAATTAAGTTAAACATGTCTATTTTGGCTTTGTTCATAAAGAACCGAAGAAAAAATGGAACTCAAACGTAGAGAAAATCCACACACAAAATAGCAAGTAACGAGAAACCATAAGAAAAAAGAGAAGACCTTTAAAAAGCCGATCACGGAGTTAGCAATCACCATCAATGAAATGACCTGAGAAGAGCCTAAGTAAAACAAGCCATGCCTCAAGAAAGTTAAAGGAGGAGAAGTAATTACCTAATTTGAATAAATGTTTCCTATTTTTCAATTTGGTATACAAAATGGAAAGCTATGAACGCTGCCAACATCACATCATAATGGACGTCGGCCAATGTTATTGAGTATTGACAATTTTAGAGCGACTGTATTTCGTGAAGGTCGGTCGAGCAGAAATAAAGGAAATCTCAAAGTTTCCGATTTTTTGACCGTTATGCAGTCAACGGTCGGATAAAACGACTCTCAGCGGGAAAAAAAAGTGATAATTCCCGGTAGATGGCGCACTGAATTTATAAGTGATCCGGTATCCGGTCATCGGTATTTCGATCGGAGCATCCAGGAACAATTTCCGGAGATTATAACGGAAGCAACGTCCGTTTTCCGCCGGCTAATTGAACCGAATCAACTGGGGATGGGTCGTTTGTCTAACGGTGATCCTTTTTTCCGCGCTCCCGTTGCATTCTAATGCAGTGTGAGACCGTTCGATTCCCTAGTGACCGACGCCAGTAGAATATAAACCGAGAGAATATCAGAGGGTATAATATGAAAAGGAGAAGATAGGAAAAAGGAAGTCGGTAATTGCTTGGGAAAATGGTCGAAAACTGGGAAGAAGGGGATATTATAGATTGATGGGGGGCGATGCGTGTTGAATTCTGCCTTCAAAATCTTTCTATTCCAATAAGAGAAGCTGGTATTGCGTTTCTCTTTAAACTGTGTACGCAATGGAGGTGTGTGTTACAAATGTCTTTTGTGATTTATCATGGTCACAGCTAAGCGGATGCATGCGGCATGCTGAATAATTTTCAGGCACTACTCGCCGTACACTGATGAGGTAAAAGTAGCCCGAAGTGTCTATTGCTATTACGATTATATAATCAGCTGTGGTGATCCAACAGTTATATATGTAGACAAGTTTTATTTGTAGTTTGTTTTTGCCGTACTAAGTCTTTGTACTTAAAATACAACTCCATTATACATTTTTTTCCCTACTTTACAGGTGAATTCCTAGCATCTCGTGGTAGATACAAAGAAGCAGCGGTGCTCTACGAGAAGTCAGCCGAGTTGAGGCCACGCGACTACGAGCTGGCTGTCGCCGCAGCTACGGCTATGAGACAGGCGGGTAGACACGAAGAAGCTGAGAGATGGTACAGAAAAGCTGTGACGTTGAAACCAACGGTAATTATTTAATCTTTTATATGATTTCAGAGGAGAAATGACAAATTAAATGATTCCCATTGATAATATTTATAAATGTAGCTATTAGAGCTAATAAAATAGCTTACTACTTATGTTTGTGTTAGGCTGAATTGGGATTTGAGACATATGCAGGGTGAGTCTGATAAATTAATAGAAATACTAATATGTAGTAAGTAGCCCTAATGATATGCTATCGAAACATCTTAATACGTAAGAGGCTCATCTCTAAGCATTTACGAGAAAAAATAACTTTTTAAATGTCATGGGCTGGCGCCGAATCTGTACTGTAAAGTGATAGGTATGTATCGCCTGCTACGAGGGCCGGACTAAATAAGTTTTGTACGTGAAGTTTAGTTTTTTTTCACTTTTGTCAGTTTTACATCAGACTCACTTTGTATGAAATGGATTCCAATTAATAATTTTAACTTGGGACGGGTGCGAGGATGAACAGTGATGATAACTTTAAAAAAGACATTTTGCCAAATACTATTTTCGATCCAAACTTCAAGCTATAGGGTTGTCATCACAAGTCCCAATAAATATTAATAACCTTAAAACAAATAGTCTCACTTCGATGTCAATGTTGTGAACACATAAAAATCTTTTCGGACCTAAATCTATTCCTTACTATCCCGTGATTATACTAACTTACATCCTATTACCTCTTAAAGACACGGCCCAGCTGCCGAACGATTTGAGAAATCGCGTCCAGAAACCGATCAGATCGGTCGAGACGGTGGTACGGGAATTCAGCTTCAATTTTAATTGATCGTCCCAAAATTGACGCCGACCGTTTCCGCTCTGGACCCTACTGCCCCCGAAATTAATAGCACAGCTGTGTCCTTAAAACTCCCAACATGGGCTCGTATAAATTTCTTGGACGGCCGAGATTAATCGCGCGGCAAATGGACGCAGTTCTCGCCGGCCAGAACGTTTTAAGCCGAAACGGTGGGATATCTATAAAAGTCTTGTCACACCGTAGTGCTTCTTAAATGTTAAAAAGTTTGGAAGGATTGAGATGTCACCAGAAAATTGCACCAGACAAAAATTAACCGCCCAAAGTTGTAAACCTTCCATTTAGGTGCATGGACCGCAAGTTAGTTTTCAAACAAAAAAATAAGATCGCTTTTTCAAATTGAAGTAATTTACACAGAGTGGCTGATTTTTTGTGTCGTAGCAGATACCTCTGTTATTATAATATAGGCAAGTAAATGTCATGTATAAAAGTGATATTTTTTTTATATAAGAAAGTGTCTAATAAGACACTTTGTCCACTGTATATTCTCCAATTAAATCTCAGGAATATTTTGGGATGGCCGATTTTCTTTTGCCAAGTAATTTAGTTAGTAGTGTTTATTTCCGTTTCAGGACGCTAGAGGGCACACGAACCTGGGCGCCATCTTGCACCTCAACGGAAAGTATATGGAGGCAGCAGACAGTTACAAGGAAGCGTTGAGGCTACAACCCAATGACGTCACAACATTGACCAATTTGCACAAGCTACACAGCGTAATGACCTGACAGAAGCTTGGTTAGTTTACGCGGTAAATTCTGGACGAAAGAAATAAATATCTCCATACAAAATTTCTCCCCAAAACGAAGGTCTGGCACACTGTGCCTTCATAGACCGGTATAGAGGCTAATAATTAATCGTCAGTATCAACCTCAAATGAGATTTCATCCGTAACGAAGAAGAAAAAATTAAGAATTATAAAGCCTTTTACAAACATCCAAAAAGAAAATCATTTTTCAACGAATAGTCGGGCTCTAAATGATCGATGTTGAAGACATACGCGTATGTAAGGGTGGGAGGGGGAATTTGAATATAATCTTAGCCGAACGGTTTCGCAAATATCGGGGGACCAGCAATGCGAAGCACGGCTCGGCAAAAACCTTGACAATATTTTAGACAAGAAAAAAGTATATATAAAACAGAGAGACGGTGATATACAAATTTTTACTTAAATAGGTAAAAAGAAAGTAGAAAACTCAAAGAGAATTAAAATGTACAGAAAGAAATTAATATATAATTACCATTGTATATTGTAATACCATTAAGTGATATAGAGGGTGCTTGTAATACGACGAATTTCCAAAATCAGAGAAAAGATAACACCCTGTATATCAGACTTCTTTTTTATCATTCATATATATTAAATATGGCAAAAATGGAAAGCACTCCACACAGGAAGGGTTTCTAATCAAACTTCGAGTGATAATTTTATTAACTTACTTTGAATGAACAGTCGCTGAAACACTAATATTAATAAATCTCTAAATATACATATTATATATATATGAAAGTAACCTATAAATATTGTACATACATATACATGCATACATATAATTTATAAATATTGAAGCCAAGGAAATTAAAAGTGAGATAGATAATCTACAAAGGTTGGGTTATTTTCGATAAAAAGAAAAACAATATCAAGTCACCATAAATTCCAAGATGAGGGACTCCCAAACTTTATTCTATGTCATAAGATTCATTTCCATTCAAATTAGTATCGAATTGTATTAAAAGCCACAATTTTGTTAAACAAAAATCTAAAATGGGAAACTTTGTTATAATCTAATTATTTATTATAAACAAAAAAAGTCCAAAGACATCATGATGAGGAACCTAATTAGCATAAAAATTATTTTTTGAGGGAATACATCTATTTTCGCGGGCTTCGTTAGTTTATTACTGGCAACAATCACATTCTTCACGATACAATTTTAAGATTTCCCAAAATTCATAGTTTTCTTTATCGAAAACGACTTAATTTAAACCTTGTAAAATAAGAGTTTCGATGACAACCACTTGCTGAATGATCTTACTATAATCAATAAGGGGTATCATACAGCCAACCATTGTTGTTGGTGTTGGTTTGATGACTCACATTTCGACATATCTTTTACGCGATTTTCGAGCACTTGTATCGAATTTGCTCTCGCGTTCAAATCGTTAATTTTTGAATGCCGTTAAGAAAAAAAAATACAGAAAAGGAAATATACGAAATACGTAAAGCTATCGAAGAAACTGTTAATAAACAATGAATTTACGAAATGATAAAAACGCTTTTTGGAAACAGGACGAGAGTAATAATATATAATAAAAGAAAATATATTTCTAAACGAATAAATAAAAACAGACGTGCATATTAATAAAATAATTTATCATTATGGTATTAATATTGACAATTAATAATTATTATCATTAATTGGTTATTATTATTATTAATTATAAAGAAACAGTTATGAACGAGTTATTGGCTTTACATGGGCGTACCTTTTATCTAATTATAATAATAATACAATATAATTATATATGATGATGTATTTAATACTGTGTAAAATAAAGCTTCAACTTATTTTGTGTACTAAACACTACGGTATTTTATTTACTTAATGATCACTCCCCGTATATTAATACCCCAAAAGCGTACATTCGCCAGCATAAATATCCGAACAGTGGCAAAAATTATTTAAATCATTTCCTTAATGATCACTCCTTGTATATTAATACCCCAAATGTACACTTGTGATCATAAATATCTGAACAGTCCCAAAAATTATTTAAATCGAAATTTAAACTTACCAATGTACACACTTTCTTTAGTTCTTAGAATTACAGTTCTAGCTTGGTTACAACGAACTGACTCCCTATTGCGAACACCCCCTTTATAACGAACGAAAGTTAATGCTAAATCTTTGGTTATATAATAATATCATAGCAATCTTATTAGTTTTTAAAGACAATCACCGATTTATAATGAAGGCTGTACCCACCTCACGATATACACAATAATAGTAATAAACCCCACTCAAGTAGAGCCGAAATCCGGACCATTACAATTAGTAATATATTTTTTAATAATGAACATTCCATTTTTCTAGTGGGTCAAGATTTTATTATAATACTACCGAAGAAAATGAATTGCTTATAGCGTTATATTCACTCATAACGAACGTTTGACTATAACGTACAATTTTCATTGCCCTTTGATTCGATTCGTTATATTCAAGTTTTACTTTTGTTGAAATAAGAAAGAAAATACGCAAGTGGAACTTGAGGAAGCTTCTGGAAATATAAGGTAGGTATATGTTTTCTTTAATGCCAACAATTTTGAACAAACGCGAGCACCACAATATCTCCTACTAGTTTAAATATGAATGGAATCCCTCAGAAACTAGAATCATAATATCATTTCCACAATTCCAGTTTAGAAAAGGACCGCAAACCACTACTATTACCTCAACAATCTTTCCTCGACAACAAAGAGTTCTTCACTAACGGAAAATGCCACTATGATATATAACCCAACGTTATTAAATAGCCAGGGAAACCTCTCTAGGCGCGCAGTACGATACCCATCTCCTGAAACCTAGTCCTAGATAGGGCTCTGTTCTGTACCGCCCGTTTCTCGATGAGTAACTGCGTCATATTAATAATTATAATAGCGGACATATTAAATATCACCCGCTACTTTGTGGTTCAACGCTTTAAAGCTGGCGAGTTGGGGGAGAAACAGTGGTGAGCTAACCGCTTTTGGTGTGAAAAAGTAACAAATAGCTTAATATAAGGCAGATGGCGTAAACTGCACCGCTCTTGCGTAGGGGGGAGAACAGTAAGGGTGCGAGGCGGGAGGGTAGTCGGGCTTGGTAATGACTTTGGTTTAATTAAAACAAATAAAACCGTCTGGCAGATGATGATAAAGAGCAAAGAGTGATGTAATATAAATATGAATGAAAAAATGTACACAAATGAGAAACAGTGGTGGCGTCTGTAATGCAGCATTTTGGCAGTAATATTATTTATTGGTGTTATCCGGCTATTTTGGGTTGAGAACGTAGGTATATCTCCCACCAAATCTTTGTCCATGAAAGGTGGAGAAAGAAATTTGTGTTTGGATGTATTTAGTCGCGTGCTGCTTCATTGTCATATGTAGGTCATATGCAGGTACGCAGCACATGTAGTGGGGGTAAAAACCTGAAATCGCCGGGCAGTGTTCAATACATTGGTGAATGGATTTAAAGAAGTATGTCCTGCTATAGTAGCATGACCGTTTCTTTTTTAATTATTTTCATTCGAATATACTACCTTAACCCTAGAACACAAACCTTCGTAATTATGACGACCGCCATATTACTTATTGGCGAATATAACCGAAATTTGTCGATCA
>JARFOC010000010.1:5572-23438 GCA_031763485.1 Osmoderma eremita
AATGTAATTTTTGGAGAATTCGCGAGCAGGTTATTTTGTAACGAAAGCTTAAGCATATCACAAATGCTTTAAAATAATTCCAAACGCGCGCGCGATTTCAAAAATACTCGAAAGCACATGGATTCGCTATTCAGATGCTTTCGAGTATTTTCGAAATCGCGCGCGCATAGCAACGCTCGCACGCCCATCAGATCGTAACAACTGACGCCCAACGTGGGGCTTATTTTTGACTAGGCGGGTAATCATTTGTAATAAGTGGCGCCCAACGTGGGGCAAATGCTTTTAATTATTTTTGAATAAGTAATAATCATTTGTAATAATTCGCGCCCAACACGTAGGACTCATTAGGTATAATCATTTGTAATAATTGTCGCCCACACAGTGGGGCTAATTTTTGATTAGGTGTGAAGTGTATTCATTTATAATAATATGAATCCCAATTTTTCTGTAGGTGTCTTTTAGTAATTCCTAAGATTCAATAGTTGATCAGTCTTCTTTATTGATGGCTACTTAATGAAAGTTTCACCATGACTTTGCCTAGCTATATTATTCCAGTATACTTTCTACCCCCCATTAGTCTGACTGTCGTCTACTCTTTAGACGCTTTCTTTTTTCCCCAATCATAATGGTCAAACATTCACCAACCACCTTGGATTTTTCTAGATCATTGCGACATGTAGGTTTCTCCCCATATTCTCGCTCCCATCTTCTCTTGCTTTTCCAGTTTCCGGTGTTATTTTGTATTAAATTTGTGTACCATCAAATATTTATTCACTAAAAATGTAATTTTTGGAGAATTCGCGAGCAGGTTATTTTGTAACGAAAGCTTAAGCATATCACAAATGCTTTAAAATAACTCCAAACGCGCGCGCGATTTCAAAAATACTCGAAAGCACATGGATTCGCCATTCAGATGCTTTCGAGTATTTTCGAAATCGCGCGCGCTTATCTAACACTATAATCTATTCCCGTGCCTTCTAAACGTATTGAAAACGATAGCAAGCGGACATTGTTCACAGATGTTTCTCCGTTTAAATATGAAAATAGCCCGGCTATATTAACGGAGGGTCACTAGCGATAATAAACCTGTAACCGGCAGATATTGCGTTCCTAACTTCCTCCGACTCATTTAGCGCTCGTTTTTCTTACTTAGGCGATCGCTGTTCGGTTTGTTAGATCTCCGTGGGCGTATGATTTACTAGAATGTCGGCACGGAATCTCCTTTGCGGTGGGGAGCTTGCGGGAAGTAAACTGAGTGGTGGGCGCTCCGTTTGGTATTCTATGCTATATTTAAGTTAATTTAATGAGAATGTCTTTTGAGTTTCGGTGTGCAGTAGAAGGTAGGTGTTACTACCGATTATTTTGTATCAAGAGAGGAAAAATTAGATATTGTTAGAGTGACGGTAATGTATAAATATCACCTACAAATCATAAAACCGGGATAAAGGCCATAACAAGCATCGAGTATAACTTACAAAGCAGTAAAATAAATTATTATCTACCTGCGCATAGGTTAGCAAAAATTGGAGAAGGCATAACATACAATATTAGTAGAGGAGCTTCATGGCTACGGGATCAATTTCCCCATAAGAAATACATTGGCCCCAAAAAAAACTACTTTTCCGCCATCTTGGATTTTTTTTGGCAGAACGGCTGCCGATATATTGGAACAGCCACCCGTTGCAATAGAACGGTTATTCGTTAAAGCGAAAGAATTTTGTGTACCATTCTGTGCAACTAATTAACAATAAGTAATTAACAATACATTTACATATAAATGAAAACAATGAATATAGGCGCAGAACGAATTATGAGGTAGCAAACGAATTGGAAGGTATAGACGTGGTCAGAAAAATAAGACAACAGAGGGCAAGATGATGGTTGGGTCATGTGTGGAGAGCTGGGAATAGAACTACAATTTACAATATCTTGGAATGGCATCCTGGAGGAAGAAAACTCCGTGGCCGTCCGAGAGCTACGTGGCTGCAGGAGGCGAAGATAGACCTTGATACAACTGGTGTACACAGATGGCAAGAAAAGACCAAAGACAAAAACAAATGGAGAGACATATGCGAGGAGATATAAACAGAAGTTAGCTAAGATCTACAAAGCTTTAGAAGCGGCGGTACCCCTTTGGGGTGACTAGGCACTATATATATATTCATATAAAACAGATCACAGTCTACACAAAATAAATAAGTTATGCAATGGACTTGTATGTGTGCTTAAGATAAGTTAATTCCAATTTATATTCTTGCCATGCACTAACTAAAGTAGTCCGTAAACGAAAAATTAAATTAAAGATACTTTTTGGATTCAGATTTACTTGAATGTATCTTTAAGTTAAAAAATCAGACCTCCTCGGGAATAGATGGCATTCCCCTTGAAATGATTCAAAAGAGCTTCGCTATTATAAGTAAACCACATCGCAACATCATTCATTAATGAGTGTACTGAAGTATTTCCTTCAGCTGTAAAACATGCCCTTGTAAAGCTTCTGCATAAAAAAGGTGATTGTAATCTCATTGAAAATTATCGACCTATGTATACGCCTATTACCATCATTTTCAAAAATTATCGAGATGAGTGTGCAGCAATAAATTTTAAATTTGTCTAATCAACATAAACTTAACAAAAATCAACATGGGTTCCTGGCAATTCACATTACAGTAACAGCTATATAGGAACTTACAGAATCAATTCTAGAGGCCTAGAGGAAATTGCTTAGTCCCAGGATTGTTTTTGGACTTGACTAGGACTTTTGGTTCTATGTCGCACCAGATTCTTTTAGAAAAGCTTTTCACTTATGGCATTAGAGGTATTCCTTATAACTGGTTTAGGTCTTATCTGAGCGACCGTAAACAAGCCGTCAAATTCAATTGTGGCGATTTTGACATCTCTTCTATGTCGACGACAACCTCTAATGGAGTTCTGCAGGTAATTGTCTTTGGCCCACTACTATTTATAATTTTTATGAACGACCTAATTTGAAATACAGCTACAAATAACACAATAATTAATTTTGCCGGTGACAGCAACCTTTTCTTCTCGTGAGACACCTTCATGACTTTAAAAAATTCTGGTGAATCATTGTAAAAGAGTGTCTCGCCGAGCATCGGTTGATCATCCATGATGCGAAAAGAAAATCCATTTTATTTAAAATTAGTAATAGTTTGGAGACTCCCAGAAATAATGTGTTTGATAATGATACTATTGCATTTAATAAGCACTGCAACGTCTTGGGTATTACCTGTGAGGATATACTGAGGTGGAGTGATCAGGTGGCCGGCGTTTGCCGTAGGCTGGGCAGCGCATGCTACGCTCGCAGGACACTGAAACCAATTACTAACTATTCGACGTTTAGAACTGTTTTTCATGCATATATTTCATCAATAATACGATACGGATTATAATTTGTGGATCTTGTATTGTATATTGACCATTCATCCCATAGACTTTACATGAAGCAAAGGCTGGTTAAAATTTCTACGTATCTAGAAACAGATAATTATAATTAACTTGGTCGAAAGTATTTGGCTAATAAAGAAATAAATTAAAAAATAAATAATTATCTTTGTTTCAATTTTGAAATTTAGTACGCTTATGGACGATCCCATTTCCAATACTTTTTTTTGCCCTAGAATATTTTACTTTAAACCGAAATCACTGCATACTTATATAGATCCCGTACTATTTCAAAAATTCGACAGAGAATCCACTCGTTTCTCCTCTCTCGCCTTTATACGACATTCCTTATTAAACCGAACACAGCCTGGTATCTCATGCGTCCACCAGGCGTACACATTTTTTCCACCCTCCCTTTCTCCGCCGATGTATTATTGTCGGACCAAATGACCCGTAAGCCCGTCCGGGACAGTTTAGGCAATAGCTGGCTTTCGCGAAAAACATATTTTTGGGAAATCTAACGATCCCCCGAGGACTCGAACGAAACTCGAGGAACGCGAAGAAGAAAAAAAAAGAGGAGTAAAAATGTTTTCTCCGTCTCCCGGCAGTTCTCGTCTCCCGTAGTCAACTTCGTTCTACTCTTGTAAGTCGGACGACTGGGAAATATTGATACGACGGAAGTTCATCGAAATAATATAAAAGTTTTACCGTCTCTTCGATTAAGTGCATGTCGGCTTAATTGAGTGGGCGAAGTTATTATGGCTGTTTTTTTTTGAGAGACTGGATGAAGGTGGAACGATTTCCAATTTTCTAATCGGGACTTCGCACAGCTCCATCTATCTATTCAATTCGGCGAATTAGATAATTCGCTAAAAAACTATTCCACTTTAACTTTGAATGTAGATGCTTTTTGTGTGTGCATGTGCGAATTTTATTGAGAAAGGAAGATAAAGATGACTTTTTTTGTGGGAGACTTAAGTCTGCGGAAACACTTCAGTCTCTTGGATTTTTGAATTTAATCTTCTATTTCTTCTACCCATGCACTATACCACCCATTTCCAAATATTTTTACCTTGTACCAATGCGTACAGGCCCTTGTTCGGTTGGTCTATACAGTCCTCTTTTTGATTTCCCAAATATTGCTTTCTTAGGATCTAAGACTTCGAATTCACACAATATGTGATGTGTCGTATATATTGATCCTTCATACAGTCTGTAGTGTAGTTCTCAATATTGTTACACTTTGTATATGACAAAATAATCATCAAAATTAAATAATTATTTTATAATCTATCATAGCCAACATCAGCAGTATGCATGTTATGTTGAAAGCAAACCTAAAGTAGTTTTTTTTTATTTCAGACTCTTTTATTAATTTTAAAACACTATTCGCAATACAAGGCGTGAGGTGTCATTTTAAAGCTCCCTTCAAGAGCGAGGTTACTATGACGTTCGTGAAAATGTTCTAGGCGCGCGTAATTAATCAAACTCAATAATTTGCGGTTAAACGTTGCAATATTTTATGACCCTTTGTTCACTTGTATGCCTACACTCATTGGCCAACCCCTTGTAATAGTTGTTTATGCTGAATTTCGTTTACTTGTCTGTAAATAAAGTTATCTTAGGGCATCTCTGTATTTTGCTACCGACTCCCCGATTAGCCTAACTCTAATATTTGCCGTATCGTATTTTGTTTATCGTATAAGTTGTATCCAGGTAGCTCATTTCTTTTTGTGTACACGCGCATAGTAACGCTCGCACGCCCATCAGATCGTAACAACTGGCGTCCAACGCGGGGCTTATTTTTGATTAGGTGTGTAATCATTTGGAATAAGTGGCGCCCAACGTGGGGCTAATGTTTTTATTGTTTTTGAATAAGTAATAATCATTTGTAATAATTCGCGCCCAACATGTAGGACTCATTTTTGATTAGGTATAATCATTTGTAATAATATGAATCCCAATTTTTCGGTAGGTGTCTTTTCAGTAATTCCTAAGATTCAATAGTTGATCAGTCTTCTTTATTGATGGCTACTTAATGAAGGTGCACCATGACTTTGCCTAGCTATATTATTCCAGTATACTTTATACCCCCATTAGTCTGACTGTCGTCTACTCTTTAGGTGCTTTCTTTTTTCCCCATCCATAATGGTCAAACATTCACCAACCACCTTGGATTCTCTGGATCATTGCGACATGTAGGTTTTTCCCCATACACGTTCTCGCTCCTATCTTCTCTTGCTTTCCCACTTTCAGGGCTTGAGTACCAGAAAATAGTTTGCAGCCATGCATCAGTATTTTCTATGCTATCACCGTCTTGCCTGGTCGTAAGCTCCAAGGCAGTTATATCTTATTCCGGAGTCGCATTGGAAGAGGTGCCTGATTCTGCTCTGCTGTTCCCTCTGTTCCAGGGAATTGGCTCCAGTGAGGGGAAAAAGATGGTCTTCACATACACCCGCGTTACATTCTAGACAGGTGTAAGGCTGAACACTTCAAGAAGCCGGCCGGTATCTCAGCGACTTAAATCAGTCTGTTATACTAATGCGCTTAAGTGTACTAACCGCCCAGTTAATCACCAATTAACTCTGAGTAAAACACTGACGCGTCGATTTAATCCCCAGGCGGAGATTAGACTTAATTCACATTTAGACCTTACTCTGTCATATATAAATCTCATTTAATTATCTGCTCAAGGATTGCAAGGCTCGTAATTAATTATATTTTCCTATTTATGATGGTAACAATCTTAGTTTATTACAGAGTGCCGGCCTGTCGACGGTGGATGTAAATCTATGTACTTCATTACGGAAATCAGTTAACTCAAGTATAGCGAGTTTACTACTGATTGCATCTGTGCTGCCTTACGCAAACATCCATATTGAAGGTAATATACGGTCTGACGAAATTTAATATATAAATAGGTACATACAGGTTTACTATGCGTAATTTTATTGAAGGAGTTACTCCTTTTAGAGGTGGAGCATGTGTAGAATTACCATAAAATCTTAAAATAGACTCTACTAGACGCGTCCCCGGTAATATTATTTCAAATATTAACGCACGTTCCTGGGAGTTTTGCCTGTGGTTCGTACGTACTGCATACATGGGTATACGTCTGTAATTTTATAACTTGACTAATGCTTCCATATATAAAGCTCCGGAGCACATCTGTTCGTATGAGAACCGTTCCTAATTTCCGAGCGCGCAAAAAGTTTTTTTTTTCAGTTACGCGCTCAATTCGTATAACTTCCGCGGTTAATAACGGTGGGCAATAAACAATTTTCATTACTTAACCATGTGTAATTGTTTATAGGATAACGGCCATTACGTACTTTATAATGGTTTAATGATGGGTTACGTTACAAGTAATTCATGGGAAAGAAATCATTTTAGGTGTCTTTATGTTTTCTTTCTAATTACTTTCGTTTAAAGAACGAAGCTGTTTCATTTCGAAAGCGGAAGAATATAATCATCTTTAAACAAAAACATAAATTCAAGATGTCATACACAAACACGGAAGAAAATTAAATATCGTAGAACTTATATACAGTGCGTTAAAGGCTGCTATTGTCAGGCGAAGTCCGTTTTACGATGTTCAATCCAAAGGTGCGAATTCACGATAAAACTTTTTCCTGAGTTTGACATGACACAACAAACTCAACAATCACTGTGGAACCCGTCGTTCAATCGTTGAATCGTCACTTAATCTAAAATGTCAGATGAAACTTTTGTTCGTTACATAAATAACACCGTGTAATCACGACATGTGATTTGACTCATGTGAAATTCGTAACTGACGTATAGCACGTGAGTTATTTAGTATTTTATGAAACATTTTTTGACGTTTAAACAAAAAATAATGGATACTAATCTACTAAATATTTGCATGTATCTATTTTGGATGTTGCGTAAAATGCAATGTCACATTAGTGTACAAAAATATTAAAACAAATACTCCTTCCCATTAGAAATAAAATTATCTAACATGAACTAACGTAAGTCGGTAAAGCGACCCTAAGCCGCGTGAGTGGTCCTCAATCTTCCACGAACATTCCCGATGTATTTACATAGCCTTGACTATAGCAGCGCTTAACATACTGTATACGTATGTGCGTAATAAATTATTTCCACCAAAAATCTACGTAAACAAGCTGTTCCGTATCCCCTTCGAATACAACTTAGTTCTTCCTAACCTGCGAAGAGGGATAAATAAGGAATCTTTAAATCACGTCCTTTCTTTGCTTTCGACATCCCGTCTTATTTATACTTATAATTCATGTTCGCGAAGTTTTTTTCCGCGTTGCCTACGAGCGTTATAAAACTGTCAGGAATGGCTAACAACTTCCTAAACTTTTATATTACGGGCCCGAAATTGTATTTGGTTTCATTTCGGCATACCCGATAGCCCCGTAAACATATTTTATTCAGCCGCGAAAGAATACGTTTCAATTTTTTCTCGTTACCTACACCTTCCGCAACATTGGTTTCGGGAAAGTTTTGGTTTCCGATTTTGGCCGTCTGTTTTCACTGTGTTTTTCATAATTCTTGCGCCATATTAATGTCAACAGCCAACCGCCACCAGATCGAATTTATCAAATATCCTTTTGGTGCACTGCACTTCCATTTTTTTAAAGTCCGTAAGTATTTACTGCTTCCAGCTGCTGTAATTCCGGCATCCAATCAGTAATTTTTTTATGGTTCCCGTCTCGTGACTTGTTACATAAGTCATTGTAACCCCAAAGCCTTTACATATCAGGCTATCTTCACTACTGAATGTATCATTGCGTCTTTATTGTCCGATAGCTGTTGTGCCCATTCTTTGTCGGGGCCAATAGGTTTCTCATTACTTTCCATTCAAACTTGCTCAAATCCTCAAACTCAAAAATAAAATTCCCGATTTATAAGAAGGCTCCTTTCGTCATGTTTTTATTTAGCCTTAGGAATTTAGTTTCTTATTCGGTGATTTCCAATCCGTAGGTATTTGCGAGTTCATTCATGTTGGATATCTTGTCAATAAGGTCTTGTTTGGTTTTACTCATTATTGCCACGCCATCGGCATACGCTATTAACTACATGTTCTTGTTAATTACTGTGCCATAGATTCCAATCTTTCCAGTTCCTCCATTATCCTGTTCTCTGCCGATGGCATCGAAGCATTCCTAAAGTCAGTAAAATCTATGTGTAGTTCGATGTTGTATGGCTAAGCCTTTTTCAAAATTGCCTGATGTGAATCGGTGGTACTTTTTCCACTGCGGAAACCCTGTTGATGGTCTTGCACAACTTTTTGGGCAAAAGGTTCTAGTCGGTTTTTCAGAATGCTTGCAAGTATCTTGAATCCGTGTTTAGAAGTGATAGTTTTTACATGTTCCCTTGTCACCCCTTTAATGTATCTCAAATAATATCTGATGTGTGCTTTCATCAGCATGCTTCCAGATGATCTTCCAGTGGAGAAGTGAAATATGCAAATGCCAAGAGCGAACTTTTATTTTCGGCATCCACAGCGATTTGCTAAATAAATTACTCTCATATAATACGAGAACTCTGGCCGTATTTCGCCGTCTGCTAATCATAATTTTACTCATCCGATGTCACGCAAATCCTCCACGCGGATCGACCCTCGCGTTCGTTATCCATTTTATCAATCATCGTAATCCGTACCGCATTTTTATGACGTCGCTAAGTCGATACGATCCAAATTTAATGAACTGCTAAACAGTCGGCAATCAGTTCCATGCGAGAGATCCGTCCGTAATCTGACAGTCGGGTATATCGGGGGCACGAAGATGTCGGAAACACGCACACACTCCGCTACCTAACATTAACGTCATGCGATTTTTTCAAGGGCGTTTCCGGCTAAATTTGGTATACGCGGGATAAGAGCGAAAGCGTCGGGTTTATCGTGGTGGCTTTGTGTTTTGCGCGTAAACGACGATGACTGGTGGTTTAGGAACACGTGTTGACATGTGTGAAATCCGTAAAATGCTTCACCGCGAAGCTAAATCAAAACTGAAGCCTTTAGAACGAAAAAAGGGAATTTTTGGAAGAAAAATCAGCTCAAACTAAACGATTTCTAGGAATATCTTCGACATGCAAAAAATTATTTTATTTACAACCTCTTTTTATGTTTTTGTCAAGAAATACACTGTGTTTTTTTTAACTTTACCCTTAATCATATCGATATCGTCACTGAACGTCTTGATGGTCATCAGTAGGCTCTCTAGTTTGTCGTCATTCATTGCGAACACTTTTAAATCATGACATAGAGTAGGTGGTTGATTGGGTCTTCGTCTTTATTTAATCTGTATCCCAGTCCTTGCGCATTCAATTCATTTGTTAGCGGGAATAGTGCCATGCAAAAAAGTAAGGGGGGCAGGGAATCACCTTGGAAGATTGCGTTTCTTATAACGGCTGGTCCAACCAAAACGCACGATGTTAATTGTAAATAAAACAAAAAGTTTTCAGAGAATTATCTTAATATATTTTATTATGATAGTAGGATCTATGACAATTATGTGTGAAACAAAATATCGGCCAAATGCTCGCCACGGCTTCGGTGGCATACCTCTATCCGATGGTCGATATTTTTAATGACTCTGAGACATAATTGAGGTTCAATGTCGTTAATGTGCCGAATTATCTCGTCCTTTAGCTCTTGAATTGTTTTTGGCTTATTGACGTATACTTTTTCTTTTAAATATCCCCAAAAAAAGAAGTCCAACGGTGTCAAATCACATGATCGTGACGGCCAATCAACATCGCCACGACGTGAGATAACACGGCCATTGAACTTCTCGCGCAAAAGAACCATTGTTTCGTTGGCTGTGTGGCAAGTGGCACCATCATGTTGGAACCACATATCGTCCAGGTCCATATCCTCAATTTCTGGCCACAAGAAGTCCGTTATCATCTCGCGATAGCGAACACCATTCACGGTAACTGCTTGGCCGACCTCATTTTCGAAGAAGCACGGCCCGATGACGCCGCCAGCCCATAAACCGCACCAAACAGTCACTCTTTCTGGATGCATCGGCTTTTCAACAATCACTCGTGGATTCTCATTTGCCCAAATGCGGCAATTCTGCTTGTTAACGAATCCACTGAGGTGAAAGTGTGCCTCGACGCTGATGATGATTTTCTTTGTAAAGTTCGGCGTATTGACGACGCTTGAAATGGTCAGTAGGCTTCAGCTCTTGAGCCAACTGAACCTTGTAAGCGTGTAAATTCAAATCTTTATTCAAAATTCGCATCAGTGATGTTCGTGAGATGTTCAATTGTTGGGCACGACGACGAGTCGAGGTTGACGGCTCTTCTGCCACACTATCGCGAACAACAGCAATGTTTTCCGCAGAACGAACTGGGCGAGCATGCACAGGTGTTTTCACGTTTCCTACAGACCCGGTTTGCTGAAATTTGCGCACAATTCTCTCGATTGTGGATACATTTGGTCGATTATGCTGACCAAAAAAATCACGAAGTGTACGAAATGCATTTTGATTTGAACGCCCATTTTTGTAAAAGGCTTCAACAATCTTAACGCGCTGCTCAATTGTGTACCTCTCCATGGTTAAATTTGTCAAATACTGACACAAAGAAATGTGAAATTAAGTTGGGCTAAAAACTTGACGTTAAGGTGTGACTCACACTTAACATCCTGCATTATGGTTGGACCACCCTTTATTTATTTTACCGACTTCTGGGATATTGTTACTTACGTACATCTGCAAGGTCGTGCTTCAAGTTAATTACCAACTTGTAACATTGTCGTGTATCAAAGTGATAGATAGATTCTAACCTAAATCAAAATACCTTACGGTTGACAATGGTACCGGCATTTCTGAAATACGTCCGGAATTAATCGATTCATTGAGAGGTGAGGAGTGATCCGGTATATTGTTTGTGCTTGGGCATTTATTCATATTGTACTTATAATTATGATCTAGGTTGTAATCAACATGTGTTGTTAATATTAAAGATTTGATTTCTATTTTTTAAACATATAGCAGTAATTTCAGTATTTACTATACCACTTTTAAAACCATCAAAACTACCTAGCAATAAACACACTTCAAACTCTCAGTCGCACGTATACAGATCGTGTTTGAATGAAATATTACTCGCGTATGTGTGTTCTACGAAGTAACCACACATCCACATATCTCGATGCGAATTTAAATACCAAATAAAGTGATGCCCCGGCGCGATGCATTCGTTTAAGCAACATTAAGTAAATAAAATTTGCATCGAGTATATTTCGTATCGTGTCGGTACGTACTGCAGGATATATCCGCACGCGTTTCATTTTCCGTGTTAGCGTAGTAGAGCTTTTGATGTGTACGTTTTATGAGCGCGGCATATTTACAATTCAAAGTAACGTCTTGAGTGAGTAAGTTAGTCTTCCGTCTTGTTGCCCTTTTTGCGTCGAAAATGGGAAAAAATCGAGGGAATATTGAACGTATCCTCCCGCTTTGAATATGGAATACGGAATCAGATTTGCCGATTTGTAATAGGGAATTTCGTTACGCGCCTTAGATCTCCGAGTAAATGTCGTTTATTACTTTGAAAATCGACTGGAGAGATATAAAAGATTTAAACAAATGTTTACCTTTATCATTCTTAATCGTAATTCGGGAATATTACTGAATTTATTATCTTCTCATTTAAATATTTTTTAATTCAAATGAGTGTGACTCTGTACAAAAGTTGACAAGCACAAAATTTTCATACGACTGTCGAGTAACAAGCTGGAGTAGTTTACAGATTTGTCCACACTTTATGAAAGTTTGAAGATAAGCAGTAAGTTTTATAAACAAAGTTTCTCAACTAAGACGGGAAACAAAAGTTTCCTGCATTAAATATACGGGGATACACACACAAACGTCCGTCCATCAACTGAAAGTACATGTATACGTGTTGTAGTCGTATTATATTAAATCTAGCGCCCACGAATAATTCGCAAGCGGTACGGTCGCTGGTTTACCACTCGCCGAACATTTAATGAGATAACTGTAGAATAATTTCGGGCTTTCCTGCACTGTCATTGTCGCCAACATCACATTCGCGCTCAGACACATACGATTCAACACATGGGTTGAAGTTAATTTGACCGTGTGTACGTTATCGCCTAGCAGAACTATGCCGGGATTTACGTTTTACGTTACGACTCAATTATTCGAGACTGCCTCAGTAAAATTAAGCAGTTTTCTAATTTAGCGGCGCATTAATTAACTGTGTATTTCTATACTGGTCTGTTATAACCTAAGTTATGAATATTTGAAGTATATTTCTTTTATACTTGTTGAACGTCATATCACAGACAAAATAACTATACCAAACTATCCACTAGATAGGGCGACTGGAATGATTTATAAAAATTCCACTGGATGTCGCCACTATTCGCTCTAACATGTAATTTCAAAACACCATAACAACGTAGTCCAAGTACGGTGCAATGTTGCCAGTTTCCGTCGTAATGTATTTTATGTAGATACAGGATATAGGTACGAACTTTTCGTTCGAACTCTGGAGGCAATTCGAAGAAGGGCTGGGAATGAGAAGCATCTGTGGTATACAATAAAAATAATTACTTATATATTGTAGATGCATTAATATAAATAGGTAAAAAATTATAGAAATTGATGACAACGGTGCGCATAAATTCACTGCTTTTGTGGCGCCATCCTATGGTGCATAGAGCTAGTTACTGTTGACAGGGAAGCAAAGCAGGGCCCTTTGCCTCCTTTTCAGATTTCTAATAAATTGCATTTAGTGGGCTGTCTGTATGTTATCTTCTCTGTGGTAATATGTACTGAATACAGGATGTCCATTTTCTATCTTCGTATATGGGTAACTTTCCTAATATTAAAGATACAGAATCGGTTAAATATGGACCAAGTTGCTCAGAAAATAGAGTAATAGTTGATCATAGTGTCACATTTGTTATCCAGTGCAGGGTTTGTAAGATATTCAAGAAAAATTGAAAACTTCCAAAAACTTCAACGTCAAATATGTTCACAACCCCTAAAGATAAAATAAAGGTGAAAACTATTTCTAGTATAGTTTTTTTATGTAGAATGTTATAATGTGATTTAAAATCCATGGCACTCTTTATTTTGGAGATATAATATTAACTATTAATATCATTTTGTTCTGTCTAAAAGGAGTATTCCTTAAAAAAAACAATAATAACTTCGTAAAAAATGATTAAAGCTTCTGGCGTTTCGAAAGCATTTCAAACGATCTCTATAGGGCCCCAAGCCGACTGACGTCTTAGAGTATGATTGTGATGGCATGAAAAAATGCAGGAAGAAACAAATCAGTAATTGAAAAGCTTGTCATTGAAGTATAGTAGCATGAAAATTTAAAGAAATACCTAGGATTTACTTGGGTTTATCTGTATATGCATTTTATACTTTACGGGTACTTCAAAAGTACTGTAAATTATCAAATGTGGATATATTTTTAACTTTAAAAGAAGAAAACAGGACAATCATTTATTTTACCTGAGAATTATTTTGGCATACGTGAGAGAGCTACTCTTCAAAAGTATTTACACAATGTTTGCTACCTATTTAATATGAATATGAATATTTAAGAAATTATATATTTTCACCTAGTACTGTACTAAGTTCCCCATTAAAAAGGTAAAGCAATTTGTTAATAAAAATATATTTGCAATAAAAATTTATTACTAATTATTAATTAAATAAATAGATAGAACCATAGAAATTATTAGAAATAAGTAACAAAATTTCATAAAGTAGATTCACTTGTATTTGTATGTACTATATTGAAGAACATACTGTAAATTATTAAATACTTGCAACGACAGATATTTATTTTAAATATAGTCTTTTATACGAAAATAATTACAATAATTATTGACAAAACAAGAATTTTACCTCCTTTTTTTCCTTACTCCATTACGTTGTCGATGCTGATATTTGTCACGATCAAAACGCATTAGCAACAAGGTCGTTACGCTCCTCTTCAGCATCATAGTTCAGCACCATCCTCCCCCTGTTCCGTTCACGTAAAGTGGCGTCCTTGCGGTCGCGAATGCGGGTGGTTGACCGGTTATGTGGCACTCCATCCACTAGGCGGTACAATCGCACTAGAAACGGTGCTCTTTCTTTCCTCTAATAGCATCGACCTCGGGATCGACGTCAAAACGTTTTACCGTCGTCGGTTGTAGTAGAGTGCGTGCCTGCGTGGTTCTCGTTCCGAACAATACGACTCTGAAACGCTTTGAATGATTGTCCCGATAAAATATACCGGCGGCAATAAATTACAATTAGATTTTTTTTTTAGTCCTTATTCGTTTGTCGACAACAACTTTACGAGTATGAAAAGGGTAACGATAAATATTCCGACAAACTTCGCAAAACACATGGCTGCTCATTAAGAACCACGTTTGCTGAATTTGTAGCAAGAAGAAGGAAAAACTAGAAGGAAAGTGACAATATAATATAATACTTAGTTTATCGAAAGCATAGAAACACAGGTACATTATGAGATATATAAAATTAATATACAAAATTACATAGTCAATATACAAAAAAAGTAAAGAAAATTAAATAGTAACTTATGGCAAGTATTCACCTTTCAATACAAGGAATTCATTACGCACTACACAGCCATAACAAGACTGGAAATCAGCACCAAGTTGATATCTTTATGTTTATGTTGTCGCAATCGCAGCCTATGCACAAGCGGTTTCATTGTACTCGTAAGCATTGTGGGTACGCGTAAAAATTCCTGTATTTAGCGAACGGTAATCTATGATTGACAGGCAATAATTTTCTTGGCTAACGTAAGCTTAAGTACGTATGTGTTTCTAAGAAACACCCATCATCTGCGAATGCGTCACTACATTGGTTGTCCCTAGTTTAAAAAAAGTTTGTAATAAAACATGGAGGTTTGTATTTGAGAGGGACAGTAACGTATTCCCAAAAATCACGAGAGAACTTGCGTTCGAGAGTACAGTTCAGGCATTCGGTACAAACAGTACAATTAACAAATTCATACGCGTACATTCAGTACAAAGGGGAAAGTTAAGCCGTTCATGTAACACAGTACACAACATCAAAAATTTAGTTAAGTGAGTATTCATCGCGAAAGAAGTACAAGCGTAACATATGCAAATAGTGCAGTTTTAATAAATTTAGTGAAAAGCTAGTCTGTTTTTATATTAAATATAGCCTATTCGTTGCTCCTTCGAACATAACTACAAAAATTAAAATAACTAGAGCCGGAGTGTTATATATCGAAGTAATCATTAACTCCAGCACATCATCCCAACATATGTTATAAGCATCGCAAACTTATATGTATATGTTGTACGTATACGTTATATATATATATATATATATATATATATATATATATATATATGTAACAATCCCCTCCCGGTAATAATTTCTTTACTCTCCTAATAATAACTTGTGAGAAATTATTAATGGAACGTACCTTATGTTAATTGTGCAAATACACCCCATACAGTTTTGTGCACAAATATAAATAATTAATTTCTACAAGAACTCTAGCAAAATTTGATTAAATAAAACAATGTTACCTTTGAACAAAGGTTGTAAATACTCAAAACCCCCACCTAAAATGATTGTTCTATGTGAAAGATGTTATGTAAGCATTTTTGAAAACATTCGTCAGTGTTTGTTACAACAAAAACTTACTTACAGTTTGCTACTTCTCAGGGAGGGTTTCTAGATCTCTATGCCTCGATCCAGGTTGCTGCTGCATTAGTTACGAACTTATTTGTTAGATCCATGGATTAAAAACATGGATTATATAATAAGCAAGTATAATTAGGCAAATCAATGAATAAGCACACAAGATAAATTATACAAATATAAATTAACTTCTATGCCCTTTCACTAATACCATTCATGATACTTTAATGGGAACTAAGTTGCCTATCCTAATTTTGTTTTAATTAACATCATCCCATATTTTAACGCATGCACATCTTCCAGTTTTATTAAAATATTGTCAACTTGACAAGCGTTTCCACAAATTAAAGATACATAGAACGTTATATTAATGACCTATTAAGTAAGGAGATTATTACAGTATATATTATACGTATGCATTATATGTATATATTATAGTTTTTCTCAGTACCTTGTTTTCTTATTAATTCTTTACTATTACCAAGCTTGTCTGCAGCATATGCGGCCTTAACTATTTTCTTTTTGATTTAGGATTATTAATGCGTATTAATGGTCCCATATCAAATATCTGACCTCCGTCGGTAATGTAGGAATCTTCTACACTTACAGAATAAATACTACTCTAGTGCAACCGGTGGCATATAATGGGATAGATTAATGTTACTGGATAAAAGAATATTTTATTTTTAATACATTGTAAAATCACAAGACATTCTCACACATAACATAATACAATACAAATAGGACTTTCGAAAATTATTGCAAATTAACTTAATTCGCGCATTCATACAAGTAACCAGACCACAAGGGCAGTTTCGTAAGGCGGTATTGGTACCGAAGAAAAGGAAAAGTCAGTCTGCAGTTGATGCGGTGTGAAGGGTGCAGGCATGGATTTGCGTTTCCATTCCAGAAAGCCGTATAAGGCAACACGTGTGATTACGCGATAAAAAATGAAAGTATAAAAATAACGTCAAGTTAAAATATATAAAAGCTGAAGTAATAAATGGAAATCAGGTGTAAATCGTCTAAGCAGAAGAAAGCAAAGTGGATATTTGAAGTTTCTGGAAGGGAGATTTAAACATTACAAGGGTCATTATGTTATGGGCTTTTGAAAAGTGGTACGTAATAAGTAAGACATAAACTTAGTTTGGGTAATAATATGGATTAGGTGCGCTTTCTTTCATTTTCCACTGGCATGCCAATTCGGTTACTAAATTGTATCATTATTTATCCCTGCAAATTTGCATAAAATGTCACATTATTGTTGCTACGAATGCTTAGTGAATTACAAAAGAAAAGTTTCAGGTAAAATATTGTGATCAACGCGTAATATGGAATGAACATCGACAGAATGGTATTACATATTTTTTGCTTGACTGGTCTTTAGAGAGACTGAGTTAAATGCGTTAGTGTAATATCTGTCAGTTTTAGGTTTTTTTGCTACTATCAATACGAATCCATACGTATATAGTTTTTAATTTACACTTTAGGACGTCACAACGTAAAAAATGGTGAATGTATGCTAGCGACATCTATACATATTGTTACACTCATCGTGTAACCGAAAAACAATTCTTTTTCCAAAATACTAAAATATTATTTTGTGATGTTTTGTAAGTATTTATTTAGGATAAGTTTCAGAATTGTTTTCCTTTAGATTTTTCAACATCTGCCGCGCATTCATAAAATTTTTCTTTAAACTAAGCAATAAACCGATTTACATTTATTATCGAAAATTCCGACAGTACGAAGACGTCATCACCTTAACTGCCCCT
>JARFOC010000010.1:33572-59493 GCA_031763485.1 Osmoderma eremita
GTTAAGCAAACACAAACAATTGGATTAGAACATAACAAGTATAAACAAACACAACGAGACAATTAGCATATTGAATATTTACTTTCGCTATAAATCTGTTTATACTTGCAGTAGTTCTTCACTCATCGAGGTGGTAAAGGTATCCTATTTTGTATTTTATATCAATTGTTAAGCAACACGATTTAATTTAAAAACAATTATAAACTTTCATTCGACATTTAGTAACTAGCGTTTCTTGTAGATGTTTAGAAATTTCGATAAACACGCTATATCAGATCTCTCCTGACTTCACAAAATATCAATGAATTCGGACAGGTGTTTCGGGAATACCTGGATTCCCATCGCCAACCGCATGATTCGGTAAAAGTAAACATAGCTGTTATTAAATGCATGCACTACTTCCCCCTTTTCTTCTTTTCCCTCTAAACATCCATAAAATATCTACAACCGCTCGCACACCAGCTAACGCAAAAATCTTTTAAGTCCCAAACAGCAAATGAAACGGAAGTGTGGAATTCACAAAATTACATGTGCAGATGATGAAAGCTCGATATTGGTCAAACGAAGAGGGCAATCGATAATGAGCGATATGTTCTTCATACCTTGGAAGAGCATATCGCTCATTATCGATACGGAAGAGCAGATATGTCTAGTGTTGCCGAACATATCCAACAAACATCTACATAATATACATGTAGATAATTTAAAATCGATGAAATCAGTAAATTAGACGTTTACGAATCAATATACAATCGAGATATAATGAATGTATATCTCAGAATAATCTGAATTCGCAGCTGGTTCGGAAGAAAATCTAAGTAGTGAATACAGAGTATTTCTTGTGGATTTTATTTTCTCTTAAGAACGCATAAGAGATAAACCACAAGTGTTAAGTACTTACAAATTTATATTATTTATAGGCATTTATTTAAACTTAAATAATTTATAATTTTACAGAATTTACAAAGTTTATTTCCACTATAACTTATGTTGATTCTAATATTACTGATATTTAATATTCTTTAAAAATTATGAAACTTCATAACTAGTGTTCCAAACTTCACATCGATATACGTATTAGTAAAGTTATCAAATTTTGAGGTGATATGGACCTGTTCGCCCCATCTTACAGCGTAGGCATCTCATCTAGCTCGTACTTGAGGGGGAAACACACTACGCTTAAATTCCATTTAGTTTTATCTAAACTAAATCTTCGCGGCGTTTTCCGGATGCTTCTCGCGAAGATTTATCATTCGAATAGACCTTCAGTGGTCTTTTTACATAAATAACGTCCGCAAGTTAAATTCGCAACCATCCCTACATTATTCATACGACTTTTGCGAGAAATTCCCTCGTAAATGGATCTGGCCATTTACTTGGAATGCAAGAGCGCTATACCGTAGTCCAATTTATGTGTAACAAGTGTTCGTAGTGTTGTGCATCAGTAATAACGAATAATCTATTTCTCCCTTATTGAAAATAGGTCATCGGAATCACTGTGTATCCGATACTTTCTTGCATACCTAAACTAGCATGCAACGAGTATGGAAACAGGCGATTTTACCCGAGAGTGTTACATTTTTCATGTCTTTAGATATACACAAGAATTTACAACTAAAAGCGGTCCGACCCCAAACTACGTGCGCAGCAAAATTACAGTATTCGTAATAAACCCTTAAATAAACACGGCGCAGCCAGTATCAATTTCCGCCACGACCGCGCGAGAGTCGCCTGACGGTGGCGTGTTGAATTAATTAAACTAAAGTTTTATTCAGCTATATAAATGAGAGCTCTCGGAAGAGCTTTCGCTTTTGTGTGTCTTCCTCGGGATAATATTTACTTTTCCGGGGGAAAAGTTAAATGATTACAGTGTTAATGCGTAGACGACATGAGGAGAAGATGAAATTACCCTCGTTACAATTTTAAACGTTTTCGGAAAGCGAATGTCTCGCACGATGGAGCTTGTTTTCTATTAAAATACATTGTTTCGAGTTGTACCGTTTTAGAGCTGCCAATCAAATGAAGTTGAGTACGGAGCGGTTTTAAAAAGTTACTTAAATGTAAGCCTTGAAGTATGCAGACGATCTATTTAAATGTGTGACCCCCACAAGAAGTAGCAATTATTATTGTTTTCCTGATTTATTCCTGAGAGGCTGAAATACATTCCCTTACCTACTCCTATTTTAAAATTAACACGTGAGGTGTCACATTAATAAATTCGTGCTTCAAAGTATTAAATACGTTTCTCTCACCACAAGTAATAGTTACTTTTGGCACATTTGTCTGAAACTAGACACTCGGAGTTATTATTGTAAAGTCAACCACACACTTGATTTCCTTAGTTAGTCGTACTTGAAGCAGAAATGTTCACACCCAGCGAAGAACGAAGCCAATAACTGAAAACGTTTTCATCGCGTTTTTTTGGGAAGTATCTTAGTGTAAGAACATAGACATTAGCAGATTAACTAAATTAATTACCTTTTTAGAGAGTTACCAACCAAAAAACGTAAAAATAATTTTTCTAGAAGAATCTGAAAAATTTATTGAGAGTTCCGGGCAATCAGTTTTCCATGATGAAGGTAGGAAACTTATAAACTAACTATGAATTTAACTATCTACAAACACACTATATCGCATTACTTCTCTTAAAATAAAACCTTCTTAATCGAGAAGCAGGAGCAGTGGGCTACTCTGTTTTAATGAATTTATTACAGTAACAGCACACACTGAATAACGGTCGTGGTGGTCTTTCAAGCAATTTTGCGTCCGGGGGTGTGTGGCCGTTTGTAAATATGTCAGGAACAGCTAGAGAGAAAAGGGGAAACGAAGAAATTAGTGCATGTTTTTAAATATAGTTATATTTGCCTTCCATTCAATTATGCTGCTTACGATACGGTTTACTGTGCTGCCCCACAGCCATTGCAATCTTTACCAACTATTTCCATGTATAAACATTACTGCTTTATATCGTAGTAATTTTTAACACTTTGGGAGCTTGTCGCTGTCATGAACTATCAACAACATGATGAATAGATGATATTCAAGAACCAGGAACATTTTTAGTAGTAACTGTCTGACACGATGCAAAAATGGTACATAGAACTTTTAGGGTTGTTGACAATAAGAATAAAAGCTCCAGTTTCTTGTGAATCTATCAGAAATGTGCCTCCTTGCGATCGGTAACTGATCAGAAATGATTTCTCGTCTACTTACAAAAATAGCAGATGTACAAAAAAATTTGTTGGGATCTAGCCATTTGGGAAAATAGCTCCTCTAATAGCTACATTTCTTAGTCCACGGCTCGCTGGTAGCTACACAGGATATTGTTTCAGAAAATCGCCGCTTCCTCATTATAAAGGTGATCCTCTTGAACACCAAAGGTGGACAAAAACTCATTGGACTTCAAACCATTATAAAAGACATAGTTTACGCGATCTGACAAATATTACGCCATGAGTTGCAGAAGGCAAGGAGCGAAGCCAAAAGAATATAATTTATACAGCAATATTCTGTGGTCTACCCGATCAAATGTCCGGGAGAAGTCGATGTTAATTGTATCGACCTGTCCATGGTCATCGTCAATACTGTAGAAAACTGATAAGGTTGGTAATAGTAGAACGTCCCGCAAAAAAAACCATGTTGATAAGATGAAACATAGCAGCGAACGTTATTAAAAATACAGTCGTATATTCTCAAAAACTTTTGAAAAGCTGGAAAGAATTGCGATTGGTTGATAATTGGACACCAGGCGCTTATCTCCCTTTTTGAATACGTGCACAATTCGAGCATACTTCCTGCAGGTCGGAAAGACACTGGTTGCTATCAAGAGATTAATCAATTTCCTTAAGGGAGTCGCTAGAGCCACCCGAGCATCTTTTGATAAACACATATGGTCGTGGTGGTCATGGTCATACTCATGGTCTACCTTTTCTTGCCTTCCAACCAGTGTAATCTTCTCAACTCATGCATAAAAGTGCTACTTCACACACTTGTATCATAAATAACTATTATTTCATACACTCCAGATATTTTTGCAGCATTCCTAAGTGTGTCACATCCATTCAACCAACAGAAAATACCAAACCAAATTCATCGTAAATTGATTTAAACTTGAGCTAGCGAGTATTTCCTCGGGAAATGTGTACACCGATAGGCTACGAAGCAGGAAAGAGATCACATTACCCCCGCACTTGTTTAGTATGCAAATTAATTCCATCCGATACAACGTGAAACAAAGAAAAGCGCGATGACTGAATACTTCCATCAGGCGCTCCTGTGTCCCCCTGCCGCTCCAAACCGCAACGAGCGTCATCCATTTCGTTGCTCGGGTGTTCCCTTAAGTCTCCAAGATTTAGTAGCGTCGTGAAATTTGAATTTCAAAAATTATACGGCTGAAACGCGTAGGAGGCCGTCGAGGACAGTTCACTTATCTTTTGTGCCGATGAAGTTGACAATCGGGAAGATATTAAAAATGTATTCTCTCGGTGGAAGAGGAGCGGAGAGACAGCGCGAACGCTCTGTTTGGGCCCGAGGGCAAACATCTCCGCTACGTTGAGACGCATTAGTTATTAATAAGATTCATTGTTTTGCGAGGACTTTTCGATGAAGATGGAAAAAAAACTAATTTTCAATTTGATCTTTTTTGCTTTCGGCAATTTTAGAAATTGGGTCTGGATGTAACTTGGTGCAAGAAATATCTTTTGTGTTTTTTCTTGTAGGTTTATATTCCAGCTTATGACTGTATTTAAGAGAACGAAATGAAAATAAATTTGATATCTACAACAGCACAATAAATTATCGATTGTTTATAAAATGCTCCATTTCTTGTTTATCTCTCATTTATACTCGGGTATGTTTGGCACATGATTATTCTTGAAAACTAGCACACCAGTGATTAATTCTTTGCATGAAAGTTTTTTTGTGCTCTGCAGAAGACACATCAATCATTCTTGTATTTTCAATGAAGATAAATGAAGACCAATTGTGTGTCTCTGTTTTCCAAGACTCTAAACTGGGTGTTACATCAATTCTCAGGTTGTCTAACTTTGCTAGTACTTGCGTTATGCATCTTCCTATGGGATTATCTCTGTTAAACTTATTAATGCAAAACTTAAGAGAGAGAAGCGTAAATATCTAAGCATACCAATCTCCTCTGTGGTCCTTTTCAAAATCAAGTAAAGATCGGATAATGGAATATCTCCCTTTTTCCAATGATTGGTATTACAACACTAACTACACCTAGTTGAGATTTCTTATTCATTTCTGGCTTTCTTCCGAATTTAATCTTTACAAACAATAATTTTAATGGTTTTCTCTAGATGCGTCCATACACAGAGTGCCTTATAAAAAAAAAGAGGACACGGTGCGCACTCGTCTTTTGTTTATAAGAGACTCTGTGTCAGGATAACAACTAACGGTATTAAATTATTTAATTTCTTTACTGTTTTGTTTCTTATTGATGCATACCGCTACCAACTGCAGTAAAACATAAAATTATTTCATGTTACTCATCAGTTCCTGTTTCGTGTGTCTTCCTTATAATTCAAAACACAACGATTTGTATTGTATGTTTTTATTTACTCAACAGTACAATGACATCTTGCCTCGGGTCATTACAGTCATCTATATCAAGTCTTGCTTAATCTAACCACTATTGCCAACCTCTGTCTGTATATAACACCTTCCTTTTTTAGACTAACCCTAAGAAAATGCGTCCCTAAACTTTGACGGCATTGCTCTGATTCGTTGTGGTCGGTTTTTTGGTTCTTTTATTCTTGTTTGAATTTCCTAGTCTGTGGTCTTCCATCTTGTTTTGTGACGATCTTAGATGGTAACTGTTTTTTTTTTCGCTATTCCACCGATCTTCGTTTGCACTAAATACGATCTCGGCGCATTTGCTTTCTGTATAATTGTAGCTGAATTCCAATTCTTACCGTCTCTCATGGTTACATTATACCTTTCTTTGAACTCTTCCCTTTCCTTGGCGGTCCTGTCATAGTATGCTTTCACCAGTTCTTGTTTCCCTATTAATCTCTTGTGTGCTTCTTCCATGTCTACTTCCTTTGGTAATAGTACCTTTCTGAGTGTAGGTGATTTCGTCTTCAGTCGCCTGTTCATAACTAAGTCAGATGGCGATAGACCTAGTTTCTCTATGGGTGTTCTATAATTTAATAATGCCGCTTGTATATCCTCATTTTTTTCTGAGTATATTTTTTGCAATTTTGACAGCACTCTCTGCCATTCCGTTAGATTTGGGGTATCTCGGGCTTGATGTTCTGAATTCAAAGTTCCGCTTTGATGCGAACTGTTTGCATTCACGTACCCCAAATGGCATGTTGTCTGTTATTACTTCCCTAGGAACTTCATGTGTTGCAAATATTGTTTTAACAGCTTCTATAATGGCATTGGTGGTCTTAAATTTTAATGGTACCATTTCCAACCACTTAGAGAAATAATCTATTACTATCAGATAATCTTTACTACCATATTGGCATATATTTACAGCTAATTTTTCAAATGGTAGGTCTGGTATATCATGGCATATCAAAGGTTCCTTAACATTTGCCGATCTATAATGTTCACAAACCTTGCATTTTAAAGTCCAATTTTCAATGTCTGCATTTATTCTTGGCCAATAATATAAATTTCTTGCTTGGGCTCTGGTTTTCATGATTCCGAAATGCTCCTCATGTACTTTTTTTAGAATATCTTCTGTTAGTTTCTCTGTGACTATCAGCCTATGATCATAAAATGGTACGTCCTCAATTAGTTCAATATTTTGACGTATTTTATAATACATTTCCAAGTCACCCTTCAATTTATTTTTACTTGGCCACCCAGTTTTTAGATACTTCTTCACTACACTTAGACTTAGGTCTTCTTCTAATGCCTTTTGGATTTGTTTGCTTTGATTTTTCTTGCACGTCTCTTGTTTTCTTTGTCTTGCATGCTATAGCCCAGTGATTTCTTCTGCGACGCTTTCGACACACCTGACCATATGCCGGACATTCCATTGGTTTGTGGTTTCTGTTGCACTTATAACATTTTCTAGTTTTGACCTTTCTTTTATTACTATTCTTATCCATTCCTTCGTGGCTCCTTTTTTCTGTTCTTCTATCTATAATATCCACTTCAGTCACCTTATTTTGCAGCTCCTTTATCTGTTTTTTCGTTATTTCACTAGCTTTACGCATTTAACTGACCCTGTCCAATGTCAACTCTGTTATATTTAGCAATCTCTCTTGTAGTGCATGGTCTCTGATCCCCAACACAATCCTATTCCTTACTTTATCGTTTTATTCCCCAAATTCACAAGTTTTGGCTAATCTTCTCACATCTTCAATAAAGTGTGATACATTTTCTCCTTCTTCTTGGTGTCTTTTGTAAAACACAAATCTCTCATATATCTGTATAAAAATTTCCATACCTTCCTCACCGATAACATTTAGGAGTGTTGCCACTTTTACTTCATCCGTTTTAGTATTCTTGCCACTAGCTACCATATATATTTCGAAATTTTGCTTGAACCCTTCCCAATTTAATTTAATATCGCCCTCCAGGATTAACGATGCTTGTAGTTTCGCATCCATTTTAACCTTAACACCCCTTTTATAATTGTGTATATTTTCCTTTGTCTATTTCTCTTTTTTCTGTTTTGTACACCGGCCTATCCACACAATTTAATATGTTCGCAGCGCCATGTTTCGTGTCTCTTTTTTATAATTCAAAGCACAACGATTTCTATTGTATGTTTTTATTTACCCAACAGTACAATGACATCTTGCCTTGCGTCATTACAATCATCTATATCTAGTCCTGCTTAACCAAACAACTATTGCCAACCATTAATTACGTTCAATATAGGATGACCAGAATAATTAATTACCAAATAGGAGCCGCGTAGGATGTCGGAGGTCGAAACGATTCTGTGAGCAGACCCTGCCGTAAGTAGAGATAAATATTTAACAAATTTCTAATTAGCTAGTTCCAGCGACGCTGCGACACCAATTAGACAGCTCAATGTATGTATGCTTTCCCTCAAGGCCCTGATTACAATTATTATTACAATTATTACCGTAAACCCCGTGTATGAGAGCAACATTACTACAAGAGACGTCGCGTCGGTCTAGGCAATTATATAAAACTCGACGCGATACATATAATAAGAGTGAAGTGGCATCGTCGTTACGTGTCTCTCTCCACCCACCGCTCGAGTTCAGGCAGTTGTTGTAGCGAATGCCGTCACCGCTTCCCTTTTCAGCATTATACAGGCGCGAGGAAAACTGTCAGGATTCGAACAAGTGACCGCAGAGGCGACATCTGGCGTTCTATTATGAAGTTGCCGAATCCGTCCGTTCGTCCAGCTGCACATCCCCCTACCATCGGACCCACCATTCCGTCAAATTGTGTTCGCAGAGCTCCGGCCGGTGCGGTGAATATTATTCCACGGGAAAATATTCCGAACATCTAACTAGCGCACTAAACCGGTGCTGGTGTTTTGTCTTTCTCGGTGGAGATTCGGACAAACGCTGATGATATTGGTTTTTTAAGCTGGAATTAATAATTGCCCGTCGGGAGGTCATTACAAAGGGCTTAGAAGAACTTATTCGATACAACCTTAGCTTGGTGATGTATCGCTCCGGTTTTCCTGCTCTGGCTTACCGTATTTTTCGATTTAAATTTTTTCTTTGTTTCATTTTTACTCCGTCCTATTGCACAGCGTATTTACGTGTAGACTTGGTCTGCTGTTGACATATTAATCGTTACCCGTTGGAGATGAAAATAGGTAAAATGTATTTTGATAATACTATGGGTATAATTTTTGAAAATTTTTAATTTTCTATAGAAAAATTAATTGTGGTAACATTTGTAAATATAGATTTATTTATTACGATATTCAGTTTGACTTTAGAAATGATCGACGGACTATTTTAGCTATCCTAACGCTTTTAAATTCTCTCTATATGTAATAACTTAGAGAGAAAAGCATGGATTGCTTTTTAGACCTCAATCAGGCCTTCGACTTACTAATCATAAAATTCTATTAGAACTTAGAGATTGCTTTTTAGACCTCAATCAGGCCTTCGACTTACTAATCATAAAATTCTATTAGAACTTAGGGATTGCTTTTTAGACCTCAATCAGGCCTTCGACTTATTAATCATAAAATTCTATTAGAACTTAGAAATTATTAACTTTTACTACATTAGGGTTATAGCTTATAAGTGGCTCGAGAGTTATTTAAATAACACAACTCATTAAGTTGAAATAAACGGGCGACAGCTTTAAGAGTTTGTAAGCAGAAAGAGGTGTTCTTCCAGACAGTGTTCTTGGTCCATTACTTACTACCTTACTTTAGTCCTCTTGGTTCCGTTCATAGGGTCTCTACAAGTCTCTTCCATTCATTTCTATTTTGTGCTTCCCTCCAAGCTTTCTCTACTTTTTCCAATTCTCTATTAATCCCCCTTTTCCATGTTTCTGCTGGCCTACCACGACTCCTTTTACCGATCGGTTGATATTCTAGTACTTGCCTGGTTATCTCGCTTTCATCTCTCCTTAATGTATGTCCAATAAATTTCCATTTTCTTGTCTTTATGGTTTGGACTATCGGTTCCTGGTCTGTTGTTTTCCATAGGTGTTTATTTGATATTCGGTTTGGCCAATATATTTTTAGTATTTTCCTGAGGCATTTATTTATAAAAGTTTGGAGTTTCTGTGAATTTCTCTTCCCTATAGTACATATTTCTGACGCATAAAGTATAATACTTTTCACATTGGTGTTAAAAATTCTTATTTTAGTTCATGTAGATAGTTCGTTTGATGTCCAAGTTTTATTTAGCATATAAAAGGTGTTCTGTGCCTTATTTATTCTAGCGATTATTTCTTTTTCCACGATTCCACATTTTTCCAAGATACTTCCCAAGTAACAAAATTCCCTTCTATTTCCTCTCCTTCCCATTTCTCTTTCTGTATTTATTATAATTTTTGACTTGCTTATATTTATTTCTAGTCCAACCTTTTTTGCTTCCTTAGCCAATTTCTCGGTTTTCTTTTGCATGTGTTGCCTTTTCTCAGATATGAGACATACATCATCGGCAAACTCAAGGTCCTCAAGATGTCCAAAAGCATTCCATCTTATTCCAGTTTTGCCATTCGTAGTTTTTTTCATGATCCAGTCTACAAGTATTAGGAATATGGTCGGCGACAATTCAGAGCGTTGCCTTACACCACCATTTATATTTATTCCTTCTGTCCCTTTACCATTGTGTATTATCTGTGCCGTATTACCCTATAGCATTTATGTTAATGATCTGGTACTTGCTATTGCAGTGGTGTTTGCGGACGATATTTACGATTGGTTTCTGCTGGGGATGTTACGAATATGAGTTGTGATATGAGTTGTGAAGTTGAAAAATACAAAGGAATACTGCAAACATAAAAATGTATACTAGAACAGTAATAAAAACAGTTTTAGTACAATTTAAGAAGAATTGCTCTTAATGGAGATTATTCTCACTACATTCATTGATTGATGGATGGATGGAGTGATGGATGGATTGATGGATGGATTGATGGATGAATTGATG
This sequence comes from Osmoderma eremita, assembly GCA_031763485.1. Classification (NCBI taxonomy): domain Eukaryota; kingdom Metazoa; phylum Arthropoda; class Insecta; order Coleoptera; family Scarabaeidae; genus Osmoderma; species Osmoderma eremita. The sequence continues at coordinate 44,159 of JARFOC010000010.1, forward strand.
GATGGATTGATGGATGGATTGATGGATGAATTGATGTATGGATTGTTAGATGGATTGATGGGTGATCGCCTTACGCAGGTAAATTCGACTAATCATAAGTTCTAAGGTATTTCAATTAATTCATGATGTAATTGGAAGTATCACATACATAGATATGTTGAGCGGTAAGTTGGCTAAGGTCCGCTATATTTTATTTCGCTTCAGAAATGAAGTAAGGCTTTGATGTATTGAAAATATATTACGTTGTCTATCTTCACTAACTTATATCGTGCGGTACTATTGTCTGGGGAGTCTCAACTAATATTAATCCAATATAAAAGTTACAGAAAAGAGTACTACATTCAGTTGTCCTGTTATCACAAGGCAATAAGACATTATTCTCCGAATTTATAGTAATTATATTATTTAGTGGTTTTACAACCTGGAAGATATTTCAAAACTAAATCAATATAACGCGGTTAACGATATAAATCAACGTATTCCCGAAATGCGTGCCCTCAATTAATCGATTTATTTGGGGTGAGGTGTGATCCAGTACAGTGTGTTTACTATACCTAATGCCATGAAACAATTTTGAAAATCACAAGATAATTTTACATAAATTGGCCAATGTTATAACAAATTAAAATTACACGTAAGCTGTGTCGGCAATATACTATGTTATTAAGCACATAATCCGTGTAAATTAGGATACAAGATAACCTCCTTTGAAATCATCGTCCATGGTATGATTCTATTCATGCAGAAGCATTTTTTTTCTTCGCTCAATTAAACAATTACAACGTTATGTTCATGTGACACCAATTTAAAGTGCGACTTATCTTTTAATAAGATAAACTTGGCCTAACCTTCTCAACCCACATGCTGTTGCGCACATATTTATCATATCCCGGCATAAATATAGCGAACTGTGCTGAAAAATTTTTATTTATATCATGCGTGTACTTATTTACCGTTGTTATAATACTAGAAAGTAAAGATCATTATTAAAAGTGAATATTCATTTCCTATGTTGTTTAATGTGTAATGGGTAGTAACCAGTTATAACCAGAGTTGGGCATTTTCTACGCCACAGAAGAGCTCAGCAGCACTTTTCGTTTGTTAAAATTAAAAAAAACCGGGTATATTGAGGGACAAGGCTTAATCTCTAGTTAAATCTGAAGCAAAAATTGGTTAACCGGCATATTAGGGTGTATGATTAGAGTCTCTTGGTAACTGTCGCTGTACTGTTTAATTGTCTTTTTAATAGATGACCCTGACATGTCACGATAAATAACAGAGTTGGGCACACATCTTGGAGCATTAACGATAATACCCAGCACTTTGTTCTAGAGCCTCTGGAGTCTGACATTGGAGTCGGCAGCCCATAGCTGGATACCATATGTCGACATTGGTTTAAGGATGGCTTTATAAAGTAGTAGTCTGTTGTCCACAGTTAGTTTTGTTTTTAGTCCGATGAACATCTTGTGTAGTTTTAATCCAAGTTCTCAACGCTTTTGAAGATATGCTTGCCCTGCATTAATCTTCTGTCTAAATGCATGCCGAGATACTTAGCATCTTTAGCTTGTGGTAGCTGGCAATCGTTTGGTTTAACTCTGTTGGATTAGTATGGGAAGCCAAGATCGCAGTATCGTCGGCAAATGTGGCAACCGTTGTCAGTCGGATGGTAGGCCGATCAGACGTATAAATAAAGAACCGGACCCAGCACACTACCTCGTAGAACCCCCTGCATTAGTAGGAAATAGGTCTGTATATTCATCTTCGTGTTTCACCAGAAAATGCCTATTTCTTTTGAGAATCATAAAATCTTGGAAGGGAAGATTGTTTTGCAGTTTAAGTAGTGATCCATCATGCCACGCCCTGTCAAAGACCTGACTGATGTCTAAAAATGCTGCTGAGCCGTACCTCTTACTCCCAATGTCCCTCTTTGTTTGCTTAACTATTCTATGAACTTGCTCTATTGTTCCCTGTTAAATACCGAAGCCAATTTGATGTTTTGGAATAAGCTTCCTTTCGTTTATTATATGATTAAGTCTTACGAGAAAGAGCTTTTCACGCATTTTAGATAGCATAGGGAGCAAACTTATTGGTCTATAAAATTTTATTTGTTCATGTTGTTTATCTGACTTTAATATCATTACAATTTGGGCTACCTTACATAATTTTGGAACATCATTGAATATTTGAGTGAAGGTTTATGAGCATTTATTTGTTAATTCCTGTAAGATTGTTCTAATCCAGGAGCCGTTTTTGGGGCTGTCTCTTTTATAATTCTTTCTATATCATTGACTTTGAAATTTACTGTAGGGAGGCCCGTTTGATAGGGGGTGTCCAAGAGCTCTCTGATTTCATTCTCTTCCTCCATGATAATGGATGTCAGATATGTCAGAATATTCATGCATTAATCAGTTGTATATTACTAATTTCTGTATGAATATCCCTGCGGAATCATGACAGGAGTTTAACATTTACTATTGATTGCTTCCAAGACAAGTGTGGCACATAAAAAAGGCATTAATATTCCTTCATTCTTGAACACAAGTAAATCTTATTAAACTCTTCAAAACAGTCTTTTATCCTCCAAATTAAGCATGTTCCCTCGCCCAATAATACCTAACTTGATAAATATTAATGAAATTTGCAAATCCTCTAAACTTCTAAAGACCACCGCTATGGAAATTGGTTCATAGCTCGCCTGGAGTGTTGTATTTTAGCCTCTCAGGACTAACGAAAAGAGAAACGAGGTGGAAGAATAAGGAAGGGGAAATATGTAAATATGTTAGAATCAAAATGGTAATCCGTTGTTAATTCTTCAACCCGTCTAATTCCCCCAACTTAATCAAAACTATTAAACCCGAAATTCAATTATTCGTATATGCATCGATTATAAGTTTTTGTAAGGCTGGATAATCCTTTCGATTATGCTCGAGAAAATCCTTGCCTTAAGTATTCGATTATCCCTTAATAATGAAGAATAAAAACTTTAAATTGCAAAGTAAACTCGCTACTAGCATCCAAATAAAAAGCGTACTATACAAACACAAGTGCTTCAGTTTTCGAATAAGTTTTCAAATGTTTCTTTCAATTTCTTCCAAAAATAAACGGAGCGAAATGTATACCGACAGAGTTGAGACAGATGTTGTGCTCACTCTGTCTCTCTCGGTTCACTGTTGCGCTTGAAAAGTTGAGTTCGTCTACCGAAATCGATTTCCCGTCTGACGCACACAGCATAGCTTCGGGATGTCATTTGTTTCCACATTATAACTCCGTAATAAACTTACGTTGTGTTGTTCTGTTCGGCTCATGTGTTGTTTTGTTCAGTTCATTTGTTTGTATCGCGTCTCCGGTAGCAGTTTAATTAAATTCTTTTGTAGATGTAAAGAATGTTGTCGAAATAGCGAGATTTTTTAGGCAGAAAAAAACAAAAGAAAGTTGGAGTGTCTTGAGTTATTTGCCGCAATCGTAAGGAATTATATCTCCCCTTGGTAATTCACGAAAGTCATAGATTATTACTCCCGGACGGAGGCTTAAATTGAAATGTAAATCTTCGGATGTATATATACATACGGCTCGGTTGTATCGCGCAGATGTGTTGAGGAAAATTTACTTTTTTTATATTTTAGTTTGGATTTTGCAGGGAAAGCAATAATAAACCAGAAAGAATATTGATACCGTCGCAAAGTAGATACAATATTTTAATTACACGCATTTACGAGTTACAAATAAAGATCTTACTGATTTTAATGATAAAAATCATTTGCTTAAAAGACACATTCTTTCCACTGTTTATCCGAATACATTTTAAAATAACAATTTCGGCATTTTTATGTGTTTTATATTTGTATTCTACCACCCCCGATAGTATATACTGCCAATATCTTCATGCATTTCCATCTACATTAAATGGAGAGCAACCCTCCTGCCTTTTTTGGTTGTTTCTTTTTTGTAGAAATGCAGATCTTATTGTTATTCCAAGAAATGTTTAAATATTAACATAATTTCCAAGTTGCGCATAAGCAATACGAAAAGACTTAATTTCCGAACATTGCAAATTGAAAAAAATTCAATGGATTGATTGATTTTATTCGAAATTAATATAGGTATATAAGAAAAACAAAAGCAATTCAGTGATTATTTCTAAGGTAGTATTGAAGTATTTTAACTAGAAATTGGGTAAAGCAACGACCTTGGCGATATTTACTACAATTAATAATGCAGCTCTATTAATTTCTCCAATTAAAACAATTCTTAAATTGGTTAATTAATCATAAATCCATCAATATTGTATGCTGAACGAGCGACAGGCATTCCTTCGTCGTACACTGATGAGGGATAAGTAGCCCGAAACAGCTGTCTGCGTGTGAGGATATTTGTTGCTATACAATCAGATGCGTGATTCCAAAAGTGTATTTATATATTTTTAAATATATTTATATGCTTTCATTTTTGAATAGGTAACTTGACATCGAAAAGAACGTTCAAGAGATGAAGCATATAAAATATATTTAAAAAATATATAAATATACCTCTGAGACCACACAGCACGTCTGATTGTATAGTTCCCCCATGAATCCGCGACTGAGCGTTAGATGTCTGTGGAATTTTCCTTAAAGACATGTGCTAACGTTTAGCTAACGATACGGGAGTATTGTACGAGCGACAGGCATTCCTCCGACGTGCACTGATGAGGACTAAGTGAGTCCTAAACAGCTGTCTGTACGTGAGGAATGCCTGGAACTATACAATCAGACGTGTTGTGTGATCTCAGAGGTATATTTATATATTTTTTAAATATATTTTTTATATGCTTCATCTTTTGATCGTACTACGTGCCGGCTATTGGCAGAAATCTTCTTTCTTTGATCGAATAGAACGCCAGAACTACCAACCAATACACAGCGTCGCAATTGCTCACCATTGTTCAAATACGAATGCTCTACAGCCAGTACCTTCCTGGTATAGTTTACTATATTACATTTACTTATATTCACGTTTATATTCAAACGTAAGGTCATCTGCATACATCAAGAAGCTTGACGTAGTGGATAGCGTAAACTCATTAATAAAGGGATCAAACAAAAGTGGCTCCAAAACTGACCCTTGCGGTACCCTGGAAATGGACTAATATAGAGCCGATCTAAAGTTACTTTATACTGAAAGCAATGATTTGAATTGGCTCTTATAAATCTGTTTAAATTGATTTTCTTTCGGTACATGTTATGTCGATTGCTAAGCTATTCTTATAGGGTTAACTTGTTCACTTCAGAACAGAACTTCCTGTGTTTCTGGGAGATGAGAATTTCTGGAATAGGACCGCTAACTTCAAGCATTCTAACGAAGAAATCGAAAACAATAGTTAATTACACCACCAAAACGGTATTCTACACATCGCTTCAACTACAATTCAAACTTCACACTATGCGCAAATTAGAGTCACAGCGGTGAATGTAAGAAACGCCGAATAGAGCGAAAAGGGACATGTAATTCGAAGACAAGGAGGAGGCGGAAGGCGCGAAAGGGTGTGGTCGCCAGATTGTCGGGGACATTCCGTTCCCATCCCCTCGTTACTGTGTTAAGGTTAATTTCATACAGTGTTAACTTTCCTGTTTTAAGCTCGGGGAATAGAAAATGCGAATTTCATCCAGTTATTCCCGCTCCCGCCGAAAAGTTTTCGCATGAAGCGACCCGTCTCGGTGGCTACGATGACGACGAAGGGTCTTGCCGCCTCCAAAGCTCCTTCTCCAAGTTCTCATAAACAAAACGATTCCCTCGCAACCGCCCGTCTATTCCCATTCCGCGTTCCCCGCTTTAATTTATTGCGTTTGTTTATTTTTCACGCAAACTTATTTCCCAGCTTAATTGTTTAAAAAACAATACCGAAAGCAATTCAATTTACATCGGCGTCCGGTACATAAAGGCGGGAAAATCCATTAACTACAAATAACACAACGTGCTCCCGGTTTCTTTGCGATTCCTTCCCCCTTCCTGTTGTTGTTTCTTCTTATTTTTTTGTCGATAGCCGTCGGACCATAGTTAACGTTTTCTTTGATCGCCCCCCGTTTTAATTTTCCCTAAGCCGAAAACCTTAATATAATCGAGGTTCGGATTACGGAAGTTTCTTGAGTTCCATTGAATAGGGGAGAAAGATTTAAACGAATTCTGAACCGGTTTTAATCTAATCAGACATGGTTTTAACGACTGTCAAATGTAATTAATTTTATAATATGTAATGATAGTGTCGACACATAATGGAATGTGTTACAGTAGAATAGGTTATGATCATATTAAGATATTTTAAAGTAGAGCACTGCGATTAGCTATATCAACCTTACGAAATATCGAGGGAATAGGGTTATTCCTCGATAACCACGGGTGGCTTCACCAATCGTTAATATAACTAGTAAAGTTTAGTAAAGAGTAAATAGGTGCGTGAATGAAGCTGTTTAATGTCACGTCACACATGTATCATTGTAGAACAACATTCTAAAATTTTGGGGTTATGCAACGCAAATTGCATTTCAGCTTTATATATGGCGTCAAAATATTGGGTAGATAATAGGATTTTAAATAAATTAAATAAAAGGAAATAAATGAAAGGAGTATAGTTTTAATAAGAGAGTAACAACGTTTAAATAAAGCCTTAGGATCTACAAGCAGCCAGTATAATTTTGTGTATGAGTATTTTTTGCAGTTAAATTTTTTTTAATTATATATGTTGTTTCCTAAATAATGAATTTCATTTTATTAACTAAATGAGCACAGTTATATTACATAAGACACGAACTTGAGTCGGAATGTAAAGGTGCATTCAAGAATCGAGAGCCCGAGACAACAGATTGTAAGTAGGGATATTGCGTTTTAGTTGTTATACAGAGTGTTTCAATAGACGTCTAGCTTCGATCATATTGGGATATCTATTTGACATAAAGAAATCATTTTAGGTGGGGGAAGTTGAATATTGAAATTAACATTAATGTGGGGTGATTGTTCTTAGTTTTGAGGTCATAAAATTTTTCATTTTCATTAAGTTAGAATACGGTGGTGAGTTACATTACAATTAACACCCCTTATACAATTTTGATCATTTTAGGATGTTTTATCACCGTTTCAAAGCAATAATCATTTATACAGGGTGTATACAATTCCAATTGTTTTACTAAGTATAAAGGGGAGGGAATAATTTACAATTTCAATTGCTTTTTCTAAAGTTATAAAAATTCTTTTAATAATAAATTGAAGGATTCGTATTATTTCAAAATTTTTATATAGAAATATTTGATAAATATACTATAGGGGGTATCATAACAAAACGTATATAATTAAGTGAAACCTTTGGCTTTAAAATGTGATAGAAATCCTGACCACCATCCAATGCATCATGATGCCTCAAGCATTTAAGTAACCAAAGTTGAAAGCCCTCACATGACGATCCTGACGTCACAGGGCGATCCTGCTTGGATTTATAGCAAGCATATACATACCGTATGTTAGCAGAAAAACAAAACACCTTGAGGATTCATTCAAAATTCAAAATTCCTTCTATGAAATCGCTGAAACACTAGATATTTTGATTGAAAAGGGAAACTTTTGGTGAACAAATGATCTTCATATCTTTAACCCCCTAGCAAATGGGGTATCTGTTATTTCTGTTATTTTACTGCTTTATTTTGATGAGGTAGAATCGTCATAATATGACATATTCAACTTCATTGCTACTGCTATTACTGCAAAGGTTACATCAGGTTTCATCAAAAAGTACACGGAATTCTTGTCTTTATCAAAAAATCTATTTGTTTATTAATACTAATTTTCTCACACTCGAAGTAGGTACTTTCCACCAGAGATAATACACTGGTATTCTTCTTCCCAATCTACAAAACACTTCTGAAACGCAATATTCGTTATTTTCAGCGATTCCGTCTTCATTTCCTCAACATTAGCAAAACGCCTACCTTCAATTTCTTTTTCATCTTCTAGATTAGGAAGTGGGCATGTTGTGGCGTCCGGCGAAGAAGGAGTCTGAGGTATCATAGCAGCAGCGGGAGCATCTATAGTCGCTTGGTTATTGTAGACGCCAACAATTGTGAGAGCGGATGTCTTAAATCAGTGCTACGCGGCACTATTGCTTGGCGTTCGGAATTGTCCGGGTTTCTGCAATAACAGTTCTAATACAGTAGCTAAAATCTATGGTAATATTCAGTGTTTGACGAAATTGAAAAAAAAAACAAAACAAAATATCGCAGTAATAGCAGTCTATCGATCACCAAAGAAATTCAGTTAAGGGGTTTTGTTTAAAAATTTTTTTATGACTAATATTTTTAAATATCATTGGTAATTTATTATATGCTTTAATACATAAGAAATGATAGATGATACATATAGAATATGAATGGTAATAACATATGGTAATAATTGCATTGTATAAATATTATACATGTTAGCGGCAATATTCCCATTGTGGTAAGGTACGGTTTACAACCAGTTTTGTAACCCACGCCATTCATAGTACACGTTTTTGAATCTTAAACAGTCTATCAAAGTCGCAGACAGCTCCATGCAATAGTTGGATTCGATGTGAAAATGCCCAAAATAATACGTTAAAAATGGATAGCGATGCTAAGATATGTTTTACTTTTTAAACTAACCTCTACATTACTCCCTATACCACAGGTTACATAACACTCTTTTGCAGGACCAAGATTTGTTCAGTGGCTATTGCCTCCACAGAAATGGATCCCGTATGAAAGACTAGTATTAAACACTGCGTGGTAAGTTAGCAATGCAACCCTGTGGGTAGCTATATTTTTTATGCGTCTCACAGTAAAGATTCCAGTCGCTAGTCGTTTTGCTAGTTACTGGATATGCTTAGTAGACTCATACACTGAACTGAGCCCCAAAAACTTCACGTAATTATTTCCTTTTCATTTTGACGTGATTGGCGTGGTGTGTTGGGTTTCTTCAGTATTTATTGTGTTCAATATCTATTTATCGTCCATGTTCTTGCGTATAATGTAGGTAGAGACACAACTCATTTATCGTCATTGTTTCTGGTAGATCGTTTATATAAATGAAGGGCAGAGGATCTAGTATGGCGCCTTAGAGTACTCCAGATGTAATATATCCAATGAGGAAATTTTTTCCTTTTTGCTTCCTTAAGGTGGTAAGCAATATTTCTTGACGTGGTTGTACTATTTCAAACCACTGTATCCTATTATTTTATGCGTGAATTGAAGTCTATTTACAGATCATGTCGGCATACTTTTATAGCTACACACTTCAATTCACTTGGCATTTTACTTAGTTGCAAATGTTTTCTTAACTAACAACCAGATAGTCCATAACTAGTGCGCCCTAATCCATCTACGTTGTCGTAGACACACCCCGTTTGCAATTAAGCTTTCAGCTCTGCGCGAAGGCCTGTGTATAACAAAGTTCTGGCAATAAATGCCACGTATATACACGCGGGCGATTTAGCTTTATCCTATCTATCACGGGCAGTCGGGATATATTTGAGACTACGCCGCGTTGCGTCTCCGTAATCCTCCTAGATCCCGGCTTCTGCCCGTACCCAAGCCCGCGGGCGGATAAGTAACCGCGTGCTACTCTCCCTAGACGTGCGTCAATCGGAGTCGGTAGTCGGTAGACGAAATCCGACCACGTTCACGAGACGAGCCGGTTAGATAAAAGGCTACTACCGTTAGTACCGGACCGATCGCCTTCAACATTTACATATAGAACGAAATTGCTTGTATCTATAAGGTGAGCTGCGTAAGCGAAGTCAAGTTAATCTGCGACAGTAAGGCGAAATTATTTTATCCCCCGATTCGAAATTAATCGATGCTAACGGAACGTAATGTAACGGGGAATGTAACGAAATTAATCGGAAGTCTCTAAGGGTATACTGAAGTCACAGAATGCATACAATGTTAAGCCGGTCTTAACGCGAACATATCATATTTGCATGAGTTACCTGTTTTAGACTAGCAACCACACTAGCGTTAGTTGACAATGGAATCGTCCTACGTTGTTATCATGTAACCTGCTTCACCTCTGTTATTCCACAATGATTTTAACATCACGTGTTATCTAGTATTACTATCCGTTAGCTAATGTAAACATGTCGGTGAGGACGACTACGATCTCAACCAGAATGCAATTGCAACTTGTAATAATATCAACTAAATAGGGTAAGTATGCAAAAAAATGTGAAATTAAATGCTAAGTTTTACTCAATGTGGTAGAAGTACAATACCACGAGACAAAGGTATAAAATGTTTGCTGTAGAGGAAAGATGCTGAATATATATGTTCCAGGGCTGCTAGTATAGGTTACAAATATAAATATAAATCCATTTATCCATTATGTTCTAGATTAATTACATCAGAAAGTAAGTCACGAGGTAGCAGATGTGATTTATTGTGTGTACAGCGCAAGAATGTAGAAATTAGCGCGAGAAGAGCTACTACATAAGGTTAAAATTTTTGACGAGGGATTTTGGAGGAGCGTAGAGACCGAACCAGAGGGTCTAGGCAGTAGAAATTTTCAAGGTGTAGTGAGTATGCCTGCAAAATTTCACGCGATTCGGCAGTCCAGAACTGTCGCAAAAAAATTAAAGTTAATAGGAAATTTGAAGTACAATCCAGGAATTTTGGAGGAGCGTAGAGATCGAACCAGAGGGTATGCGCAGTTGAAATTTTCAGCGTGTACTGAGCATATATGGCTAACTATGCCTGCGACGTTTCACGCGGTTCGGCTGTCTAGAACTGTCGGAAGAAAATTAAAGTTGAGCGAAAATCTAGGAAATTTGAAGTACAATCCATTAACTTTGGAGGAGCGTAGAGACTAAAACAGAGGGTATAGACAGTTGAAATTTTCAAGATGAACTGAGTATATATATAAAACGTAAAATAGTGATCTAGATTAACAATATAAATATACAGAGATATTGAAAATTCAAAAACAAGGAAATTTTACAGTGTTCATTAAAATAATAGCCATCCATAAATGTGGTACAGAACTTGATAACAAAATGACACACAGGCGTATCAGTGTTAGTATCATTTAGATTGTTATTAGTGAATATTTAAACTATTGCATTTATGCCAATGTAGTAGATATGCATATATATTACTTAGGTTATTAACATCATTCCGAAAGTTTACAGTGTTGATATAAAACATTTCCAAAAGTAGGCTTTTCTTCAAATTTGACTCCATTGCTAATACAGATGTGTTATCAAAATCAAAAGCACGTTGTAAGGTGTCTGCGTGTTGAGTTAACGCGGCCTTTTTTGGGTTGTCAGATAATCTGCAGTCGTTGCAATATTGTCCTAAACGACTTTTAAGATATTGTTTTGTCTGTCCAATGAAAACCAAGTTGCAGTCATTGTAAGGGATGGAATAAACCAGAGACGAGGAAAGTCTTTACGTTTGGAGAAAATTATGCGAATTGCGTTATACGTGTAGAAACTGACTGAAATTGAAATATTTTGTGATACGGGTGTCTGGAACATCACTGTCAACAGAACCTCCCTGTAAATTCTGACGTACAGCTGTAATGGTACGCGGTGTGCCATTGTTCATAAACTTCACGAGATATTCACGAGAGAAGGAGAATAACCATTGTTAATAAAGAGTGACTGTGGATGGAATAAATTATCATGGCGACATGATGTGACATTCTTAGCATCCGATTCTTCCCAGCTGTTAACGTGTTTATGATTATACCATCTTCATTTTCCTTTATTGCTAAATTAGCTGCTGTTGCCCAATATTTGCCTCCCTAATTTAAATATTGCTTGGGCATTTGAAGTTTATCGTTGTATATTTCAGTATCTAAACTAACAAATATTCAGTAGTTTATTTTGTGTGGCGCTAGATCATTTTAGTTTCATTTTTCGTAAGCGTATTCAGTTAACATTATTCACATATGCCTCATAATTATTTTGTTAATACACGTAGACGATTGATGCATGTGTGATATAGATGAATAGAAATCGGTTGTTGTTGAACGCAAATCCATAATAAAATTTACAAAAAAAGTATAGCACTCGCATTGCCATAATTAAAGTTGTATCAAGAATATTCTGCTTTGCTGAAACCCGGGATTTCTCTCTAATTATGGAACAGATTCTTAAATTAACGCCAAAATTCGCCGCCCCTTCTCAGCGCATTCTAAATATTCGAAATTACTTCGTTTCCTTTAATGAATCCGTTATATAACCCCGCGAACGAATATAGATGTTTTCAGATTTCGTCCGTTTCCGAGATAAAAACATGTTTATTTCGTTGCGCGTTCAGAACGTAGCGCCGACTGATTAATTCGCCCTTTCGGTTTCGAGAATGCCGGGAATCCCGCGCCACCCAGCGGGAATTTTATCCCAACAGCGGGAGGAGGAGGTAAGTGGAGGAGTGACGCTTACAATACCGACGGGAGGGGAACGCCGATAAATATTCGTGTTCCGTCGGAATCGCGCACCGGCCGCGAAATTAAATAAACTTTTCGAATATAGCATTTCGGATGGCGTTACGACTCATTCGCGTCGGGAATCCGCCGCCCACCGCGGTCCCGGAGGTGGCGGCTAGTTACCCCGAAAAGCGGGGCTAGGTGTTATATATGAAAGTTATACCCGGGTAGCGGCAGGCTGGATATTAGCGACATAAATTCAACGGCCGCAGTAAATACTGTCAGTTTTATACCGGCGCGACACGAAACGAGGTACGAAGATTTTTTAATATCGTCTGGAATTCGCAAACTTTTTTCCAATAGGAGGAACACAAGTGGGCAATTCTGGCCGTTTCATTGAATGTGCGTACATCTGTTTCAATATAACATTCCTGTGTTAGTGTACTACTCTCTGACAGCCCTGAACATACAGGGATTTTTTTTGTAATGTTACACATAGGCATTCCCTACAAGTAACATTAAGCGCCATAGTAGGCAACCAGTTATACTTTAACACGTCGTCACTGCGAACAAAAAGCAATTCCTTGTGTCAAATATTTCTTTATTAGTTTAATATATAGATCAGCTCGACAAGCCTTGTGGCCTTAGGCTACAACTTTCTTCACTATCCTCCTCCAATTCCCTCTATCCCGCGCATGCTGATGCCATGTCTCCACCCTGTCCACCATGTCTTCCTTAACCCTCTGTAGCCATTTTTTTCTAGGTCGTCCTTTCCTTTTGCTCGTACCTTCTCCCCCCATTAGAGCTCTCTTCGGCCATCTATGACTAGCCACTCTTGCGATATGACCCAACCATCTGACCCTTTGCGCTTTCACTATCTGGATTATCGAAGGTCTGTTATATAATTCTGCTATTTCCGTCTTAGTCCGCCTTCTCCATTCCTGTTCCACCCTAATTCCACCAAAAATTTTCCTTAAGATCTTTCTCTCCCATAATCTAAGATTGCTCTCCTCTCGCTTATTCATAATCCACGTTTCACACGCATACGTGACTGTTGGTCGTATCATAGTTTGATATATCCTACATTTAGCGGCTCTAGATATGGCTTTAGATCGAAGGGTTCCAGCAACCATTCGTGCGGCTCTGCTTCCCCTGGCTATTCTCTGTTCTATTTCATACATCTCGTCTCCCCTGCTTGTCAATATAGCCCCTAGGTACGTCACCTTTTCAACCTTTTCAAAAGCATGTGTTGTGCCGTTTCTGCTCCTAATGTTCAAAAATGCCTCCTCTCCCACTTTGTTATCTTTCATTACCATATATTTAGTCTTATCCTGGTTTATGCATAGCCCATACTCTTTCGATTTTTCCTCCAACAGCAGAAAAACTCTCACCATCTCTTTTCTCATTCTTCCCATCAATACAACATCATCAGCGTAAGCCATACATTGACATTTGTTGTTATATAACTATTTAATAACTTTTTTATATTTTTTCATACATCAATAACAAATTAAATAAGTTTTATTGAAAATTTATTTAAATTATGAACAGGTAAGATAACGATAAAAAGGTGGCAATGATAACGTGGTATCAGAAGAATAATAATTTAAAACTGGTTAGGGACATGTTTTCAGTCAATTATTCTGAAGGCCTATAGCATGTCCGAAAACTATGCTCAATATTTTTAACAAATTCAAAGCAGATGATTGTGGTCACACAGAAAAATTAATAAAATCAATCACGTTTCAACAGAACACACCAAACTGAATATCCTAAGTTATGAAGAGAAGCGGTATGAAGGATAGCTTTTACATGTAGACAAACATGAAGTACCATAGAGTTCGATATAGGTATAAAGCCGTGAAGGAATTCAATTATAAGCCGTACAAAATACAAACCAACAAGAAATTGCCTTGAAAGACAAGGAGGGCACTTAGAAAACTTGCTGTGAAGTTACACCACACCTTTGTTATATTTTTGTGAAGTTGTCATAATTAATGCTTAAAACAAAATAATTTCTTCATTCCAAGTTGACATTTCGCACTTTCTTTGTAAAAAAAAACATAACCGCATTCTTCATATCTCCCTTTTGCCAATACAAATAATATTTCCGTGCTAAATTCCACTATACTTTCGTAATAAATTTTAAAATATAACAATTTTAACATATTCACGATATGCTGAAAATTTTTCGTTGGAAAAAGTAATTTATAGTAGATCCTTTAAAACGTGCTAGCCAGAGTAAATAATTAATAAGAATGGCGTAATTGCACTGGCCATAGATCTACACTGACGATGTGTTCACGTGTAACTGGTTGCCTGCTATATCGCTTAACATTACCTGTAAGAAATACCTATGTGTAACGTTACAAACAAAGCACGGTATATTATTTTCAAAGAAGTATGTACAATGGATGCTACCGGCTCAAAATCTCAATTTTCCACTCATTTGGCGGGCACATTATTGACGAATATTAAATTTCAATGCATGAACATGACAGGAAAAGGTATAAACAACTCTTGCTGTTGCATGAGTAGCCAAAACAGGAACATTACATGTTTTTTAAAATAACTATCGACCCATATCCATTACCCCTATTAAAACATGAAACTACTAGTTTTAATTAAACATAATTTTCTTATATAGTTACTGTCAATTTGGTTTTCGAATTAAGTTGCATGCAACACTAGCTTTACGAAATGCGAGTAATTTTATTTCACAATATTGTCAATTACTAATTCGACGATGACAATTCTATACTCGCATCAAAAACGGTTATAGAGGAGATTAAAAAAGGATGGTTACACACAATTTAAAAGAAGAAATACCAGATTAAAAAAAAATGGCAACTCAACTAATAAATTCACTCATTAATGGCAGCACAAAGCAAGATTACACTGTTAAACCGGCTAGGAATAGTTTTGACAGT
>JARFOC010000010.1:59685-73872 GCA_031763485.1 Osmoderma eremita
CACCTTAATCAACACTGAAAACACTGAATCATTGCTAATTTAACCGAATCTGTAGCATTAATAATAGGAAAGTTAGCAATAGTGTCCTGAAATTTTTGAACACTCCCTATATATAACGGAGCTTCGCCGCTTCCATAAGGATGCTTTCCAGATCCTGTATTGCTGGATCAGGGCCCAATTCCCTAGATTACGCAGACTCTCTCCTTCGCTCTGACTGCTGCCTCCTTCCATTTTCTTCTATCTTCGACAATCGTCCTGCGCCTTGTTCTTATTCCCGCTTTTCTCAAGTCTTGTTGCACTTCGTCCTTCCATTTAGTATTAGTATTCCTCATGTTATTTGTCCTCCCAATTGCCATTCCATTATTGCTCGCACTTACTCTTCTGGTCTTTTGCTGTATATGTAGGTACCCCAACCATTTCACTCTTTGCATTTTTATAACTCCTACCACCATTTCCCACTTCAAATCCTCCCGGATTTCTCGGTTCGTTCGTCTCCTATATAATCCGTTTTCTAATATTCCCCCCATCATACTTCTTATTACTCGTCTCCCTTGCGTTTGAAGAAATTTTTCTCACTCTTTTGTTAACCTCATTGTCTCCACTGCATATGTTAAAATCGGCCTTAGTAATGTTTTATACATCTTTATTTTTGTTTTCTTGGTAAGTTGTTTGCTTGTATATGTCTTTTTATTCGGGTAAAATGTTCCATTCATTTGCTGTACCTTTTCTTTTATTTCTTGAAAGTTGTCGCCTATCCTGCCTAAGTCTACTCCCAAGTATTTAATATTGTCAACAGTTATATAAATATAA
Source organism: Osmoderma eremita (assembly GCA_031763485.1). Taxonomy (NCBI): domain Eukaryota; kingdom Metazoa; phylum Arthropoda; class Insecta; order Coleoptera; family Scarabaeidae; genus Osmoderma; species Osmoderma eremita. The sequence goes on from JARFOC010000010.1 coordinate 60,496, forward strand.
AAATATATAAAAATATCCTCTTCAATTTTTACCGCTTCCTTAATTTCCCTTCCACCTATTTGCATGTACTTCGTCTTCATCTCGTTGATCCTTAATCCAAAAGTTTCATCCTTCACTTTGATCTCTTTATAAATATTTTCTAAACTTTTTTTTTGTTTTGCTACTATGTCAAGGTCGTCAGCATACGCGATTATTTGCACCGCTCCGTTTCTTATACTAATGTTGTTTATTTAGATCATTTACTGAGAAAAGTTACACATCCAGAAATGCATTTTCAAGTTTATAAACTCACAAAACGGACAAAATGTATGGGCGTGATGCTATTCTGAATAGCATCTTGGCGTATTCAAATTTACAACGCGGGTAGTAGCTTTATGACACGGCGTACGTAATTAAATGAAAATAGAACGCGAAAATTGTTCGCCCACAAAGCTGAAAACCCTCGTAAGACAACAAAGGCATCGCCGCAACACTCTCATCTAAATGTTAAAATTGCAGTTATCGCGCTGTGCATTTCTCTGTTGGTTGTATTCAGCGTACGTGAAACCGCAATCCTCCTTCATAATGATTTCGGTAGTCCCAAGCGAGTTGCCGCTTACTAATTAGGAAGTATCTAATTGTACGTTGCATGAGATTTTTTATATATTCTTTTTCTGTTATATATAAGCAATCGCTCTAGCGGCAACTTTTATAGTAAAAACTTTAACCTCGAATATCTCCAAAACGGAAAGAGATACTTTAGTCCGCTTCGGGGCGTTCGAATTGTTATCTAAAGCCGCGTCTCGTGGTCTCGGAAAAATTCGATTCTGTTAACTTCTTCTTTGATCGCGAATAACTCGAGAACCGTTAGACGCGAATTTTGGTGTATAATACTTTGGGGTTATCTTTATTTTTGACTCGGAAAATGCGATTTTAGTGTAAAAAGTTGGAAAATTGACTATTTTCTTCGCGCATTTTGGCTAATATCTCGGTTAGAGCTATCGGAATTTGGTTTCCACCAGTCGATGCGCCGTGGAATGACGCTTATTTTGGTATATAAAATGTCCCGGCTATCTTTATTTTGTCGTCGGAAAGATCGAATTTAGTGTTCGAAAGTATGTCCTAGATTGTCGCTCAGCTTTAATTTTTCTTGCGACAGTTCTGGGTAGCCGAATCGCGTGAAACTTTGCAGGTATGGTAAGCCATATATGGTCAGTAAACCCTGAAAATTTCAACAGCCTTCACCCCTGGTTTCTGTTAATAATATCTTTCTTTGTTTCTTTTTATGAGATCTGTATAGTATTTTCACGTTCACCAAACTGATGTTTCATACTCCCCGGGGACAGTTAGCGCAACTACTGTCAAAACTGTTGTGTATTACACACACACGAGGGCACTGTTTCCAACAAATAACACCCAGAGCTGTTTTATAGCTCTCATTAATAAAGAACTCCGCCAACCAAGTACCTACATAGTACGTAGTTGCGGATACAAGGTTTTGCGTTGTATGTGTTCCCTCACATTCACTGCATGGCGAATATTACAGTTTGGATAACCGAGTTTCATTTATTCCATTCCAGATGTAACTGGAAGGTAATTGGGAAACTGGATATTTGAAACTCGTCCGCCTATAAGCAAAGGTCGACATGCATCTAAACCTATATTAATTTCAGCTTGCCAAAGGCGTATATTATTACACTCAAACTTTATATGTGTACAATGAGCGGCATTAGTCTTGACTCACTGAAAAAGACGGAATTCGTGAATTCTGGAAATATTCTACACGGCATCTTTCGATGCATATACTTACATGCTTCAATTTTTTGCTCGTCTGTTCCCTTCGATTTTCAATTAACCCTCCGTCTGTCGGGTATCTTTTCTGAAACACTTTCGATCGGGTGTGGACTGTGATGACCAAAATAAAATAACCTCTGAATGGTATTAACATGCTTGTTAGTGCTAATTTCGCATAAATATATTTTCCACAATTCTGTTTCTATGAAATGTCTAATGCGGAGTCAATTCCAAGGAAATTTTTCTTGTGTGAATTATATTTGAAAAAAAGCTTACAAATTCACCACATATTTTTCAAAATTTCAGAATAACGCCTAAATAAAAACAATAAAACTGCTTCATAAGAATATTTATTCAAAAATATATAAATTGTTATAATAAAATTTAAAAAAATAAAACATTATATTCTGTGCACAAGTTGGAAGGGGTCAAACTTTGGTCTCCATGTTCTCCAAACAATTTTTGCAGCATGCCATTATGTGCTTCATGCACAACCAAGATCTACAAATTTTGCAAAAAGACAAGTCTTTCGTCTTTTACTTGCAATTCCCTCTTTTATCTAGCTGTGGTTCTGGCACAACTTCAAAGCATAAAAGTCTCGACGCCGAAGTACGCACACTTTCTGTCAAGTGTTTGTCGATGGCTCTCCTTCGCATTTTTTCCTGACACTGACTCTTACAAACCCTGGAAATAGCTTTATAAACTTTTTATGCACTTTACTATTTTCTGTGTTTGCAAATAATAAATAACAGACATTCACTTCGAATGAGTATCAATACCGAACTAACGTATTGATGTTGTGGTAAAGAATAGTAGTATTGTAGTAAAGATAGCAAGGACTGTGGAGCAGAACAATAAACACACTGTTCGGATTACTCCTCCTACACAAGTATTAATTAATTCGGGACGACACGTGTTTCGGGAAAACGTGGAGTCCCATTATCAAGTCCGGCACCGAATGGCTTTCGAAGATCGCTTAAATTAGAAGCATGCACTACTTTCTCTTTTCTCTTCACTCCCTCTACCACCTACCCCAAAAAACACATGCAACATTTTTCCCTCTTTGCCCCGAATGGCCGAATTCTAAGAAAAGACCGCACCCCGTCTCAAGGGGACATTTTTACCGCTCATAATAAATCAATTAGGGCTGAGAAAGATCCTGGCCCTTCTTCGCGATTTAGGAGGTTTCTGTTCTTTTTAATATAAATCGATTCGTAAGCATCTAGCTCGCGCGTCGATGTTACCGATTTCATTAGTTTTAAATTATCTATATTTATATTATGTCCCGTTTTTGCTATATGTTCAGCGACTGCGGACATATCAGGCCTCCCGTGACGAAAGTGTGAAATATGTTCTTTATACCTAGTTTCTATAGACCTCTTTGTCTGTCCAATGTAGACCTTCTCCTCCTGGTTGGACGAAGATCAACTGACTTCATTTTTGAAACTTCGACTAAGAAGAGTTGCAAAATTAGTTGGTCTGGCTAAGGGTTCAACCAATTACAGATCGATAAATATCCATATCCATGCATACCGAAATTGAGGTTAATGTGGTGACGTACCCATATTGTCGGCATTTCCGAAAATAAAAGCGAAACGGTTTATTGCTTATTTTGCAAAATATTTTAAGGAAAACGATACTTAAACTTGTCCCAAGTAAACAGTTGCTAAAATATGATAAACTAACATTTTAGAAAAGATGATTGCTTGCGGTTAAACGGTAAGGGGAACAATATGTTTAGCTCTTCTTTAAAACAATTATTGACTGCAAATAGAGACATAGTTATGTGTATTTTTCTTTCATTCGGTCTTTTTAATTTAATATAATTCTGCATACTGTTAAACGTTTCAGTTATATATTTTCTTTCATTTTTGCATTTATATTGTCCTTAATACGGTTATATCAACTGTTGTGCAATAAACCCTAAACCCTATTAAAGAACGTTTAAACCACGACCAAAACGTTCGAGCCATTCGTGGAAATACCTGCTCCATTCGTCGTATTGACAATTAAATCCGAACAACATCTAATTATCCCTCGACATTCGATACCTCTAATAGATTAGATAAACGTTAGTCGATTTTCCGTTAGGGCGAACGGGAGTTAATAGAGTGGCGAGAAATGTGTTTCCGGCGCTGAGAACTTAGGGCGAGCTGGAAGCGGCCGCCCGAGGGGCTCACACACATTCGCAACCACTGGCGTGTGCGCACAGCGCCCCACCCCGGGTGGCGGACACAAATTACAGAAAGAGAAAGAGCCCGGGCAATAACACTTATTGTTATCTCTATTCCATTAGTGGAAGTTTTTGGAATTGATCGACCACAAATATAGCAGGAGAAAATGGGGTATGTAGCAATAGATATATATTTATTAATAACTATTACTTGCACGCACGTAATATCATGCAGAGTCCAGGTTCAAAGGGAAATTTCCTTTAATTCAATATAAACATTTATTTGCAAACAGCCTCTTTAAGGACGTTCGAGCTTATAAAGATGAACGCCTTTTTATGGCTAACTATCCCTGCAAAAATTCACGGGATTCTGCTGTTCACAAGTGTCGCAAAAAAAAATTGAAGTTGAGTGACAATATAGGAAATTTGAAGTACAATCGAGGAATTGCTTGCTCGCACAAGGCGGACCTACAAGATGTTTCTAGTGAAATAGTACAGGGTATCCGCGCTATTTTTTAAGTTCCCACTTTTAGCACGCACATATTATACAACTAATAAAGAAAGAGATACAGATAATTGATTGGAAACCGGTGCTATGTAGTACCGAAATAAAGGATAAAATAATTTCTTGGGAGTACTGACCAGGGTACTATACAAATATGTAAACAAAAAGACAGTTACGGTGTTAAATAAATTCTGATAAAAGGTGGCTAAGAAAAAGGATTAAAAATATGTGTGCTGTTAAATATATAAGATTTTTTGTGAACATCAAAAACTAGAAATCGAAAAGTCGCGAAAGAGTTCATTCATCATCTGCTAGTTCCACCTTAGATCATATATATTGCATGGATACCGCTACCAGCATAAGTCTGTTACCAACATATCAAAGATATTACAAAATTCCGCATTTCCTTCTAACGTACGGTTATTGTATATAAACTTCCCGCAGATCTGGACGAAGTGAGAAACGCGTGAAGTTTCAATTAAATTTGACACAACACAACGTCATTTTCACTGTCAACGTGTTTATTGAACTAATAAATTCCAGGAGTAAAATTAACCCTTAAACTGTTAAATATAAACCATGACCGACCAGAGGAGCTTGGCCAATTAGGTGAGATGTCACTAAATATTATTAATTTCATAGCAGCAATTAACAGCAACTACGTTTTAGATTACCACAATAAGACACGCGAAAGTTTGCAAATGCAGAACCACGTCCTACTTGTTCAAAGAAAAGTGTAGACTTGCACACATGGGAACTGCAGAGGTAGAGTTCAGCCCTCAGCACAAATGACGGCGTAGTAAATCCGGATTTTTATTCTAAAGGAAAAATGTCACGAACAAATAATTCATAGCGTCACTACTTTCCAAGACAATCAGAACAACATGACAATAACACTTTAAAAGAGGACAACTAAACTAAACCTCTCCCATCGACCAATGAAAGAAACAATAAAGTTGACACTAGTAGGAACGAACTTAGTAAAAAATCAAACACGCTTGACAAACATACGAGGGGAAAAACTGTACAGGCAAGGTGAATATTGCCACTCGAAGCTTATAGGAATCATTACTGAAGCAAAATTTCCAAAGAATGATGTAAGATGTTAAAGATGATAAGAATGTTAATGATAAGAATTTTGGTGGATAGAAAATTTTTACAGGCAGGAGCAGTATGGTAATTTACTCGATATAAGACGCGAAAGCGATTTGCGTTAATAAAAATAACAGTCACAAAGAAAGCCCTGTACAAGTAATTACAATCTTATAAATACATGTTATATCTGTATTATCTTTGGATGCTATACTAAAGCAGGCACTAGTACGGTCCTAAACAAAAATACCTTACATCAGGGTGTTCGTTTTGAAACCATAAATTTAGAAAGAAATCGGGAAGCAAATAAGTTACAATTAGTAAACCCTCACATGAACCAAATTCATCAGTGGAAAAAGCATGGATTTTCTATCATTCATTTCCAATGGGCTTGCAGATTTTTATAAGAATCTAGTGGGAAATAGAGATTCCGTAATATTTATCCTGACGATGAATGACAAGAATAAGAAAGCTAAAATTACTTCAATGCTTTTTTTATTTTTCTCATTTTTGTGTTTAAAGATTTGCTGTGTTAATCTAATTTTTGATATTATATTGAATATTAAAACTATTATTTGCATTTGTCATGTTTTTATGTAATTTTTTTTACTATTGATTAAAGTAGTCAGTCCATAAACATCTAAAAACAAGTTCTTTACTTGTCAATTACTTGACAGTGACAGTAGTGAAATGAGTTAAATCGAATAATCGCATACGTCCCATAATAATTCGCACCGAATGTGCGTGCATTTTCGTTTCCGGTTCCAGGCGTCATAATCAATGCGAAAGCTATATATGATTTTCATAATCAAGAAAGTAATAGCTCGAGAAATGTAGGTTGTACGTGTTGGAAATAGTAAGGTTTGTAGTCTGATATGTTGATAGCGGTATCCATGTAATATATATGATCTAAGATTTCTACAATAGCTGCCTATATAGCTAATTCTTCAATAAACGTGTGTTTGACCAGATATAATATATCTCGAGATAAGTAACATCTACGTAATTAAAAAGCCAATCGTCCTTAGGCTCTGTGGAGTAGTGATCAACGCGCCTGTCCGGTAAGCAGGAGTACTGGGTTCGATTCCTACCGGAGCTGAAATTTTTGAATTAATTTCGATCATTGCTTAATATATTTATAATGTGTTGTTATGCTTAATCCGCTTTCTTTGTATTCATATTATGGACAAGTTCCATGCATTATTGGATGTACGAGACTGAACATTGAGACTTTATACCGTTTAGATACCCAGGACCCACGCTCAATTTCTGTCCATGTCTAGTAGCAATGCTAACAGTCCCAACACCAGTCAACATCATAAAAAATTTCCATCCTTACCTCAATGAAAATTTGCTCGAAAACTAATAATTTGGTTTTACTCATATTAAGAATAAGTTTAGTCATATTAAGAACCAGGATATTGGCTGTATTTTAGAGTTGTTTCGCAATTATCAAGTAGTTCAGGTCTGCGATCCCCGCTAGCAACTATCATCCACGTAGAACCTGCTGCAGCCAAATATGATACCTAGGATCATATCGGTGAGCTAAGCAAGCGAGATATGGAAAATCTTTATTTTACCTCTAGGCAATTTGAAGGGCGAATGAATTAAATTAAAACAAAGTTTCCTATGGATATATTTTTTTACTTAAATAAAATTTTGCAGCGTAGTGGTACCACTAGCTTATCCTCGATATCAATCTGCCTTATCGAACAAACAAAATCCAGGACTTAAGAACAAATATCCATTGTAAACATATTTCGCAAGAATATTTGATTATTCGAAATAAGGTATCCGCGGCAATATCCGCTCGCGTTTCTATAGCGTGTATACATATTTATTTGTGGATTATAAAGGACTGAAGGCTTGTGGATAAGTGATAAAGTCGTAAGCTTTTCGTGTCACTTCAGGACGTCGGTTGTTAAGTTTGATGGAAGATTGGCTCGCGGTTGAACCGGAGATGAGTCCCGAGTAAAAGTGTTTCGCCTTTAAGTTCTAATAAAGGATCATCGAGTTCCGGATTGTTTACCAGCGAGGTATAATTCCTAGGTCTGTGCCCGAACTTAGTAATTAATTTGCTTTTGCTTTCGAATTTCACGGCTTGCAACGTTCTCTGTGAACTTGTTAGCCGTGAGCTTAACCCGAAGTAGTCAATACAACTAAGTAGTTCGGGATTGGTGCTTGTATTATTTTGTACTATCGCACGAGTAAATATTGATTCAACCATTCTAGCAGTTGCAGTATCGATAGTAGGTACGTACAAGACCGTTCCAATTCTGAACATATTTTCATTCCATGCTCTCTGTGATTATATAATATATATAATGTAATGTCAACAACAATATATTTGTGCTATTTATAAATATAAAGAAAGAGTTCGACAGCATCCCAAGAGAATTAGTAAATTAGTAAATTAGTAAAACGAGAAATGTAAAAGGAATTGTATTGTATACGAAAAGGGAAGTTACAAACAGAAGAATTTGTAACAAACGACTGTCTAAGACAAGGTGGGGTTTTGAGCTTAAACCTTTTTACAGTAGTTATGGATGACATAATGAAAGAAATTAAGCGCAATGCTAAATCTGTTAAAGTAGGATACCTAATCTTGCAAAAAGCTGAAATAACGGAAAGCTAACGAACTAGTACTTTTTGCAAGATCTAATGAAGACCTATAGCATAATGTAGAGTTATGAGTAAATTCGATGCAAGCAGAAATTTAAGAATGAATGTGCAGAAAACTAAAGTAAAGGCAATTAGGAGAGTTGAATCAAAACTATTAATAATAAAAGTAAAAGGCTGTATTACAAGTGGGTGAGATGAGTTTAGGACGTTGAGGTGAAAATAACTAGTAATTACAAGTTGGTAGCGACTGTGACAGTTACCTAACGCGTACCACATGTTACTTATAACACTACAACTACATTCTTCTATCCTGATGGGACGAAAACGAACGGTTAGTTCTGTCATGCAGAAGAAGAGCTTGTTGTCTTGTGTCGTGGTCAGACGAAGACGAATTGTTGTCTTGTCCTGATCGGATGAAGACGAGCATTGTGTGTGCTGCGCAGGCGAAGAGTAACTCGCATTATATCTGGAGGGACGAGAACTAACCGTTGTCCTGTCCTGGTTAGACTAAGATCAACCGAAACCAACTACCTTAGCTTGGGAATTTATTAACTAACTAAACGGACAAAAAATAAATTACAAGCACTCGGTATGAGATATCTTCGTGGAGTAAGCGGTATTAGAAAAATGGACAGGGTTAGAAACGAAAAGATCAAAAAAGGACTACAGATAGAACAAGGGTTAAAAAGTGGGGAAAAGCAACGACCAAAATGGTTTGGTCATGTGGTTCGAATGGGAGAAAAATGTGAGAAAACTGTAGCTAACAATCCCTAAAGCAAAAAGGCTGAGGGCCAGGGCAGGCCAAGGAAGGGATAGGACGAAGTAATCGCAGACAGTTTGAAGGAACTGGGATGAAACGATGAACTCATGTTGTCGCGGTTGTAAAATGTAAGCTTGGCTTCTCGAGTGTTGGAGCGCGTGTCGAATTGGTTCGTGAAAGAACCTCCAATCTCTCAACGTTTCGGTGACATCTTATTCGCCTTCATCCGTAATTGGTTTGCGACTTACCTACGCTCGAGTATACGGGCGATTATATACCGTTTCTTTCGCCTCTGTCTGTTCCGCGGGTGGTGCGCGATTGGCGTGTGCAGCTTTCTGTTGTCGGTTCATGGTTGTGATAGGTCATCTAAAACTTTGACGTCACGTGGTGGACGTTTGACGTTTAATGTGTGTAACGGCGTTTGTACTTGGTTGTGTGCAAGTAGAAGTTTCCATGTTGGTGGTAAGCGCTGTATATCATCTCGTTTGTTCATAGTATTCGGTTTTCCATCGATTTCCACGACCTCTGGTTTAATTCTTGTACGTATGTTGGTTTTTTGATTATTGTTTGAAATTGAACAGAGAAGAAGTAAATATGTGACTGTCGCTACTATTTTTCTCTTTCTACAATTAACACTCTTGTATTGCAATGTATCTTGCTTACTAACCAAGTAAATCAAGTCATGTAGTATATACCATGATCTGGTTGTTTCTTTTTTTTTTGTCAAAATGAGATTTAGATGTTTTCTTGATCTTGTCATCGGCATCGGAAGATAAGAACTGGTCGTAAAGCAAAGAAACTCACGCAGCAACTTGTAGTTATCGTTATTGAGTTGTGTACGTGTGTGGGTGTGCAGATTAAGTATAAAGCTTTCATCGTGTTAGGTAACCAACTAGTTAACGCTACGGCAGCTAGACTATAGTATTATCGACGATATAGTCATCAAAATCGTTGACATAATCGATGCTATTATCTACTAGGGTATACACAAAAGGCAACGTGAGACGCTTAACGTTTAATCCCAAAATATTAAATTACAACGGCTTCAATAAGCAATCAAAACACTGCGGGAGATCGGAACTTTGCACAACCGACAACATAGGTATTTTCCGTTTACTACCCTACGTTCAACGCCACTCTCTCGATGACGGTAAGATGGAATTAAGCGAACAGAACGCCTAATACATTGAATTAGCGACGGGACACGCAGCAGCCGGCTTCGAGTAAATGAGGATTTCCAACGACGAACCACTGGCGCCAGGCGAGATGTTAGCGAAGACTTCTCCCCTGTTTCGGCGTCTCGTTCGCCGGGAGAATAGCTACGATCGAGAGACACCGAGGAGATCTTGTACATTACCGTTTCCGTAATACGTACACCGAGTTAAATTGCCTAAACGAGATTTATTTGGTAGAGTACCTCGACAAATTTGCCGCGAATTAAATGAACACCGCTTGTAACACGTCCTTTTCCGAGGCATCTTATCCGGGGGTATGTTCTAGTATCCGATGGAAGATTCACCGCTAAATGTGACGTGACGTTTGAGGTATGCTCGGCTTATTCCAATCCCTTTTAAAGTTTACTAATTAGATTTCTTGGTAATCGATGTGATCTAAGCATAATGAACGCATAAGTCATCTAGTAATCTATTTTTATTCTATATAAGTCTATCAAATTTGACTCGTTAGTTAAAAAGAATAGAAACTGGAACAGAAAGAATAGAGAAACAGTTAATAGGTAGATCAATAAATTAGGAGGATACGAAATTGAAGAAGTAGACAAAATAAAAAGCTGAGGAATCACAATAACAAACAAGAGAGGACAACAAGTAGGAGTCCAAGAAAAAATACAACCACGAATAAAGCAATAAAGTCTCGTGTGAAAAAAATATAAGCAGACAAGATGATGATTAGGTCAATATTTCAGTATGTATCGGAAATCATGCATTAATGCAAAAAGAAGAAGACATGTGTATTAAGAAAAATCTGAAAGAAGAATCATGAGAAAGGTAGAACTAAGAAATATTACAGGAGCTTAAATGGAGAAGGCATAGTAATCATAAAAGCAAGAAGGATACGATGGATGTGGCATGTTGGGAAAGCTGGACCGAAGGCAATCAGAACAACATTGTTGTACTGGTGACAATATAATGAAAGAAGAAGTAGAAGACCGAAAATAAGGTGGTTGAATCCTGTGGCAGAAGATCTGGAACGTCAACGGTGACACAATTGAAAACTAAAGTTAATAACACTGGTCAACAAAATTTCAGATTTATTTTGTCCCACGAGGTAAAGTGGGTGAACTTGGTAGTACTTCTTACACTTATTTCATATCTGTTTTCAGAATTTTTCAGGCGGTGCCTCAGAGTGACAAAACAATGAAATTTTGTGAAAGTATATATTATAATATCTGTATAAATCATGAAAAAATTACGTACAAAGTGATATAATACTTGAAAAATGTGCTGATATATTCTCTCTTCAGCGCCCAACAATAGTCTGCCAACATAGCAGGGCTCCATTTGCCTTGGTATCATCAGCACTTTCATCGTCGCTTAGTGACATGTTTTGTGGAGGTTCAGGCACAGGTAATTCCAGACTGTAAGGTACTGGTCTCAGTGCAGATGGAATATTAGTATATTTTACAGTATGCTTAGATTTAGAAGTCATACCACATATTTGTTGATCAAAAATAGCAATCGGTAATATGATCTGATGGTTTCCTCCAACTCATAGGAATAGAAAAAGGCATATGTCGTTTACCTTTTGCCCACGCTGTAAGAAGTCTGACACACGTAAGACAGCAAATATCTTTCACACCTCTTTTATAAAAAGAGGTGTGAAAGACCGGTTTTGATATTTAAATGTGAATTTGCCGCAAATGTAGCAAAAAAAGTTCCAGTGGTTTACACATTTCCTTTGCACTTTTACAGGTGATCAAATGTTCGCGGTTTCACTGCAATAGCTTGAACGCACTACAACGCAACACTCTTGAAAACGTTAACAACGTTAGCGTATATGTTCATTCACCGAGCTCTAGCCGACAACTGAAATAACAAGAGATGCTATCTAGGAATGGGAAATGCAGGTCTTAACACGTCAAGACATGTTCTCTTATACTGCATATCTGTGCATGCATATTTTAGGTGGATAAGTCAGATATCCTGCAACATAAAAACTAAGGGTGATGGAGAAATTCTGAAAACTTAATTGATGTCCCCATGCAAAAGTATATGTGAATCAGTAATATTGAATATATTCATGTTGCGTAAAATGTATTCAGTGTACACCAATAAATTAGTGTCAGCACTTCTGTTTCTTACGAAACCATGTTGTCGGGGAATAATAGAATTTTTTACGATGTAAAATAAAATCTCAGACTAATTTCTCTAAAACCTTCGACACGCATGACAAGATTGCAACAAATCTGTAGCCATGCTTTGTAGTATGCGTTTAAGATAAAAGAAAGCACGAGCATTGCATGAAATACCAGGTCACAGAGGAGCTTCTACACTGAACACCGACTCTCCGGTGTAAATCATGAAAACGTAAATTTACAATTGCCCGCTTTCACCACTAATTAAAAAATTACAATATGTCCAATTAACTTTCTGCTTTTCCACAAAAGCTTTTGCACACAAGCGCGCGTAAAAATGAAACTAATAACCAGAGAGAAACATCCTGTCGGAACAGTTAACGCTAATGAATGATGCGCTCTACCAAGCCAAGCGACATTTTCATTGCCTTTTGGTTGCCTTTTTTACGACATTAACTGGACGACGAAAAACACACAAACGGAAGCACCCCTTATTCGATCGTTGATTATTTTAATCTTTTTAACTAAATTAGAACGTGTCGCATTTGCTTTAAATATTTAATACCACTAACCACATAAACAAGTAGAAGCACAATTAGCAATAAATAAATGTATAAATATTTTACTAAATTTATCTATATACGAGGAATCCCTCCGTTTGCAACTGAAATGCTATGCGCTAATTAAAATTTCACTTCAAACAATTCCGGCAGTCGTAGCTCCACATCTTCAACTATGCATTGGCTCTTGTCTTACAGTTCTAATCCTCCCGTATGCAATGGTACCCAAATTGCTGCCTGGAAGGTAGACTTCTCTATCAGGCTTGATTAGATCCCACGGGAGCACTAACATTTGTGTCACGTCAGGAGCTCGGTCTCGCCCCCAGAATTGATTGCCCCCCTTTAAATCATACCAACAGTTAGACGCAGACATCCAGGGTTTCACATGTTTCTGCATACTGAATATATTCATGTATGTATTTCGAGGCTATAATAAATTCCAATTTTAAAAAGTCGATCTTTCATAAGACGCGTATCCTATAATTATAATAGTAATATAATAATAATAATAATAATAATAATGGATGCTTTATTTAAAGACAAAAAGTGTAAAATACGTCACAATAAATAGCAGCTACA
>JARFOC010000010.1:73972-113873 GCA_031763485.1 Osmoderma eremita
TTGACGGTGTTAAAATCCAATATGGCGCCGGTAAGAAATAAGAAAGTTGATGATGACCAGAAGGAATCGAAACGTCAGATAAAAATTCCTAGTACACCATCAGATAGAAGATCAAAAGTGACCTTGGGAATGTGTTTTTAGTTTTTCTCTGCAAGGCCGAATAAAAGTGCTAGAGGTAAAAGAAGAAAATGAGTTTTTGTGGTTTTTTTTATCTCGAACGTCATTTGTCACAGGGTTATTTTTTTTCGGGTTCATAACAAACACAAAATTTAGCAACTTTACCATATTTAAACCTACCCTCTATCTCCAATAATAAGCGAGATCCCCATGGTGAGGGTCGAAAATGAATCAACCTGTATATATATATCAAGACCCTCAAAGCGATAGCAGCTTTTCCAGCGTAGCATAATAAATCGACTGGGAGGAAAAAGTCAACATAACCTCCAATTTCTGTTCGTATTAAATTTAGTTCGTGTCGCACGGGAAACGTAAATTTGCCGCACTCTTTAGCGGATCCAGATTATGTAATTATTTACATTCCAATAGAAAGCAATCTTTGCCGATTCGATATAAAGTAATCGTCCGAACGATTTTTCTCCCTCGCGACCGAACCCTTTGATCCGTCAGCAGAAATAATAATTTCAAAAAAAAATTTATTTTAAAAAATCGCTCAGCCAGTCAAACCGCGTGATGCGCCTTATCTGTGGCACGATGCGCTTCTACGTAATATTTTTTTATAGACTACTCTTTCGGCGATTTAGCGGACCCTCGTCTAAGTGAATATTCCGCAGTGATATAAAATTCCCCCTTTTGTGCCGCGCCCCCGACGCTATATATATATATATACCTGCGTATAGTTTCCACCACTCTGCAGCGTTGCCCGGAATAATGGAATGTCAATAGGCAAACATAAAAAAATGAAATAAATGACCGTGGAGACTTGCATTAGTATTCGATCCCGGCGTCTCAACACAACTAAAACCATTACCTTAGGGAGGAAACAAACTCGAAACAGCTTCCGAAATTGACCTTCCTAATATACAGTGTTTAGAAGTTCGTCTTCCTTAAACAAGCCAAAGTAGGGTTTTTATTATTCAAGACGTAAAATGTAAAAAGCATTACATATTTTTACATCTGTCTTTTTGAAGCCCTAGGTACATTCTGCAATCCTACACGAAATCTAAAATGTTGCGCTTGCTAGTTCCACTACTTGATTATCATTTCGTGTTAGATTTTTTTCCATCACCTCCTTTAGTCTTCGCCAAAATTCCAAGAATGGGCAAGTTCCTTATACGCGACCATTACATACTTTCGTTTTGAACTTATTATCGGTTGCAAATTACATTATTAAAGTGAAGTGTCTCCATCTATTCGATGTATTCGGTTATTCAATAAAGCTAGTCAACTAGAACTCTATACGGTGGGAACTAGGTATACTAAGTCCAGCCACAGGCAGATAACGGGACTAATTAACGTTACTAGGTAAAAGAATATTTATTTTTCAAATACATTGTAAAATCACAACACATTCTCACACATAACACAACATAATACAAAGGGGATTTTGGAAGATTTCCGCAAATTAACTACACGTATTGACACGAGAAATCAGCCCAGAAAATAACCAGTTTTCATCAATCGAGGTTGGCATTGAAAAAGGCAGTCGTCGACGATGACATATGAGCGGAATCCACCTGGACGACCAAAACTTGTAAACATCGTGCGAGTAACTAGGTGCGTTACTGGACGACGAAAAAAGAAAATAAACGAAAACATCGAGTTGGAATCAACTTAAACTATATTAAGTAGTGAATTGCACGATCCACAAAAATAGAGGAAAGAGATACTGGAGGTTGGAGTTAAGAGGAGAGAGATACTGGAGGTTGCAGTAAGAGGAGAGGGGTGAAAGAAGATTGAAGAAAGAAAAAGGTCGGGACACGATACAAATACACACAACAATTGAAATATTGTCAAAATTCTTGTAGTTCTATTACATAGTAACCGTTTTTCAAAATTCTAAATTCATATCCAACGTCAAGATTTCAATATTTGTAAATTGAATGTATCAATTCCGATATATGTAGTATTGTCATATTTCAAAAAGTTGCCGGGTTACATCCATCAGATGTAACAAACGAACCCAGTTGTCATACCAGTATTTTAAAACATATGTGCGTTAATGTCACATTCTGACATTAACGTAATTCAAGGTTAGTGCCATATAAAAGTCAATTTTGTCCGTCCCACGTTGGGCGCCAAATTATGCAGTGCTAATTTGGCGCCCAACGTGGGACGGAAAATTATGCAGTTCTATATAATAGTCTATTTCGTAGCACTGCAGTATATTCGAGGTTCTACTGATTGACTAAATGTAGTGCATGTTAAAATAGACCCCAATACAAATTAATGTTAATAAACGAAAAGATCAATACGCTCCTTAATTCTTTATGTATAAGTATATAAAAATGTACGTTCCGTAAATATTTATATAACGATTAATAATGAGTATATACTCAGCATTCCCTTCGGAGTAAGAGGGACGGCAATAATCACAGATGTTCTTTGCTTCTTTGGTTTAAAGTCAGTCCGGCGTTTCCAAGAAAGGAACTGTGTGTGCTAGCCAGTTTTGTTTTATTGTCCCCTTTGTTCCACTAACAGTAAATTGCCTGTCATCATCCTTACATCTCGGAACACTTCATTTCTACGTCAAACTTTAGATTGAGCGCCCGGAAAAAGAAAAGAAAAATTTCCCGACCGGATTGTCTGGCGAAAGCGCAAGGTTCTTATTCTCCTTCCTCTTCGATCCTTGTCTTCGGAAGCGATGATGCTACCCGCGCTACCGAAACAGAGTTATAACTTTTAATACATCCCTCCGAAATAGAAAACATAATCAGATGAAAATCAAACTGTCAAGAGGCGAACGCTTAATTCGCGCAACTGTTGTGCCCGCCCGAACAAAAAGGGAGCACCCGGAAAGAATTGAGACGCTGGAATGGTTTCCCGGGAACGTAAAAAATTTATGTTTAAAATTGAAAATCGATGCGAATCTCGTTTCGCTGAAAATCAACCCCTACGACGCTCTATCAGGTTCGAGACCTTTGGTAATAATTTTAAAGTAGAATTAAAGTGATGCGATATAGTTGACCTATTAAGTAGGTATATTTCCTTTTTTATATGAGACTATAATTATAAAATTTCAATTTTCTACACTACTAAATTTTCTTGGCGGACTTACAAATGCATTACACAAATTTTTGTTAGAAATATTTTCGAAGAAGCTTCTGTAATGAACTGAGCTATTGTTTATTATAAGATGAATATTTTGTTAATCTTTTTTCTTTTAATGTGCACCTTTTTTTTTACACACTTCTTTACCGTTCTTCGCTTGTTAAAAAAGTATTTTAAATCTTCGGTATTAAAACGTCCACTAACGCAAGTTTCCAATTACTGTTATAGTTGGGTTATCGCCATAACGACTTTAAAGAAAACCCCTCTCCATTACGAGTATTTCACGGCACTTCCCACGCGCGATCTATGCCCAGCCGTGAAAGAGAAACTTTGGCAATAACGCCTTCCACCGAAACCGTGCAAAGAAATGACAAACTGTTCCTATTCCCGACGACATTATCTCGGCCTCGACTGGCTCGTAAAAATGACCTGCCCCTTTTAACGTCGCGACTAACACCCATATTCATATGTCACCCCATCGCAAACGGTGTTCGTTTCCAACCCCGAAAATAAGATCTTGATGACGTATACTGGAACAGCCACCTCACAACGTGACTTGCGTACATCACCACTCAAGCGAAAACGTTTTATTAGTGTCCCCGCGGTGTGTTCGCATTGATACTTTATTTAAATCATAAAAGAAGTTTATAACTGTCACCCTTGTATATGTATGTACTAATAGTAAGCTGGTGCTTATGGGATAATTTCGCCCTAAAAGTGGATATAAAACGACAGTTAGACATCTATACAAAGTATCCAAAACTAAAAATCAACAGTACTCTCAAAGTTCAACTAAGCGCCACCTATATGTTAGAATTCGTAATTCGGGATATAGTTTAAGTTAAGCAGGGCTCTAAACCATTGGATAAAATAATATATCTGTCTTTTTCTTGTGTAAATACCGCTATATACAAGTGCTATTATTATATATATTATTGCTGTTATTCTCAATCTCCAGTTTATTCTACTACTAGTTTCTTTTGTATAGATGTCAATTTCTAGTTTATCTCAATCTCTAGTTTATTCTCGAACGAGAATTGCATGAAATATTAAAATCGGCTTCGTTCAAGAACTCGAATTTTCCACAAATTTAGGAGTAAAAGTGCGTTCAAATATGTGTAAAACATGGAAAACGATACCCGAACAACTATAATATCCAGCGGTTCAAATTCAACTACTTTATCCGTATACTTATGGGCAATATACCGGCTACGAAAGTAGCAAAAAAACATTGTCAATACGAATAGCAAGGCGCAAAAAACTACCGAAACCCTACATTAAAGAAACGCATACATATAAATAAGATAAAAGCCTTTACCTGGAATCTTTTCCGATATACAAAATTTCGATATCTTAAATGGTAAATATTCTTCTGTATATTGGATGCGAAAATTAGTTGCTGATTGGACACTACGGGGTTCTATTCATTCTTCTATACACAATTTTTTCACACAATGTCATGTAAGAGTGCAGATTATTAAGTAGCTCATAGAACATGTTTTATTTTAATTTAAAACAAAAAGACAATAAATTAAATTCATTGGTTTAGAATGTATAACAAAATGTATAATACATCGCTGTATTGCATACCAAGGACACGCAATGTTTATATATAATCAAACATAACCTCTTTATTCCTCTGCAGTATGTATTTATTCATTTCAGTTTTGATCTCGTCTTTTTCCTCTACATTCCATATTTGTGTCTTTTTTAAGGCCTTATTAGCACACAAAATATAACGGGCAAGGTAAAACAATGTCATTAGGCTTTTTATTTATAATAAATGTACAATATACAGAGCGTTGAGTACGTTTTTGGGATTGTTTTTTTTTGTAGTGTTTGAATTTTAAAGGTGGCTAAGCACATAATTTTTATTAATCATTTTTTCATAAGCATAAACACATCCATAATTAAAACATCTAAATAAAATAAAATCTGTGATTTCTTTTTGTTACGGCACAAGTACTTTTTTAATAACATATTAAACACCATTCTACCAAGAAAAATTATATTCTTTTGAGCTGATCAAAATCAGATTGCAATAGACAGCAAAAACATGAATACGTATGAATAACGACTATTTTTCCGAAATAGGTTACAAGCAGTCATAGCTGGATGGAAACAACTATTTTTCTGTTTTCCAGTGTAAATCCGGCTTTGCACGTGCTCGGTGAACAAGGTATAAATATGTTGGGTTTGTTAAGTTTACCATACGTTTTACTGTGAAAATTTTGTGTACTTTCTAATTACCATTGGTGTAGTAGGAAAAGTGTTGTTTTTATTTTACCTATTTAACAAATAAAACACAATACATTGTGATAAGTACTGTTCGATAATATCCTATATAAAAATTAATTCCTTTTTAAGGCCCGTTACCAGAGAATAACTCTCTGACGTTGCTGACTGATCCAAAATAATTTTGTAGTTAGCTGTACTTTCGTACCAATTTTTCAGGTATACCAACATAATCATACAATTCTGATCTGTGACAAATCAATTTATTAATAAAACCCTTACAATATATATGTTTACTCGCAAAATTGCATTTTCTTTTAATTTAAATGTTCTAGGTCTTACCACTGTAAAGTTTTCGTATTTCTAATTGTTTTGTTTGTCAAAATTTTGTGTACTTTTTAATTGCCATTGCGTAGTAGGAAAAGTTTTTGTTAGTTTACGTATTTAACAAATAAAACACAATACATTATGATAAGTACTTACCAATTATTCAAGCTCACCAACAGAATCATACAATTCTGGTCTCACTGTACAAATCAACATATTTTAATTAATAAATCCCTTACAAGATGTATGTTCGATTGCAAAATTGCATTTTCTTTTACTCTGAATGTTCCAGGTCTTGAGATTGTAACAGTAGGCGAAAGAAAGAAATGAGAAATAAAATCTATAAGAATAGTTGTAGAATTCTTTATTGTTTGATATGGAATATACAGAAACTAAAACTACAATTTCTATACAACGTATAAACTAAATACAATTAAATAAATACATCATTGCGTTTACTGTATGCGAGTCTGTATATCAACTGTTGTGAACGTGGGAATGACTGTTTACAATTGTACTATTTACTCGATTCTTGAACTAAAAAATGGGACATTTGTATAACATTTGGCACTAAAATTATCAACAAAACACGAATACATATAACGTCAATAAAATCTATAGTCTAATTGCTACATCCTTACTGCAGGCGAATCATTTAACAAATGATAACATAAAACTCACTTAATTTTAGTTTTTTTTAATGATATGTATTCTAAAAGTAATATTTACAAATATGGATAGCACCTTTGTGAGAAATAAAAAAGAAAAGGAGGTAGTTTAAATAGGATAATCAAAATTGAAACAAAAAAAAATCCTTTCAACATAGATACCTTAAAAATAAAACGATTATTTATACACAGGCACTACTATTGGGACCGCGACGTATAATAAAATAGCATAAATACTTCAAAAACCGAAAATGCAAAATTTAACAACAAGAAACTACGGCATACAATGAAAATATTGACTTATATAGAATTACAGAATTTATAAATTATTAAAGTTTTTAAATTGTCTTTTTCTTAAATTCAATATTCATCCAAAAATATACGGGGAGTTGTAGCATTTACTATTCTTAATCTAGACAATATATACACAACAATTACGTCACAAATGATCATCGACAGGAATTCTATAAATATGTAGTATGTATGCAACAAGATAAATAGGTTTGATTTTCCGAAATTACAACTGACAATAATTCTTTTATTTAAAACTTTAACATCTTCAAAGCGTAGATGGCGAATTGCACTGAAGTAGTTACCATTGTGAAATATTTTCCCAATATATGATAAATCGTCTTCAATTTTTATATCTATTAGGTAGAGTAACCTCAATCTAAAAAATTCGTATCACGCCATCATAATGTCCACGGTACAAATATAATAGGTAAGCACATGCGCATCTTTTGATGACGTCAAGTGGTGAAAAGTGTAGCCAACCCCTTATGGCATAATGTACGAATAATAAACGAAGATAAAGCATAAATTAGGTTACAGTAATAACACAAAACAAAGTAAACATTCGACCGACTACCACAAATTCAGACGCCTCAATTTAGGCCTGGAATCTTTGCGTGAAGATACAAAGACTTCTATAAAATGTATTTATCATCTAATTTACCATGTAATTAGTCAATAGAATGTATGAATTTACAATTGGACTTGGCTTTGTGTTTTGCTGAAAGTTTATACCACTACTTAATTAAACTGTTTATCACAAACTGACAAATAATGATTTAGGTTATGTTATGTTGCTTTAGAAAAATCTTGGAAACAAGAAAAGGATGAGTGTCCGAACAATTAAAAGCGAGAAAAGAGAATTATTAAGAAGTGATACCGAAGCAATGAACCGTTGGAAACTGCATTTCCAAAAGTTGCTAGACACGGGACGAGAAACGGAAAAACAAGAAGGGGAAATCAGTGGGAGGATAGAAAACTAGTACGATACGAAGACAAGATAAGACTAGAGGAACTGACGGAACCCGTTAAAGAACTCAAGAACGGCAAGGCGCCGGGCATAAACAAGATTACTACAGAAATGGTCAAAGCTATGGGAGCATGAAGTGTTTGAAAGAACATGGATAGAAGAAGCACCTAAAGAATGACAAATAGGGTTAGTACTACCAACACAAGAAAGGCGACAGTAACGATAGGGGTATAACATTGCTGAGCACAATAGTTAAATTCTTTGAAAAAATACTAGAGAAGCGATTTTGATGAAAATCTCACAATGATGAAACAACTAATTTCAAAGAACACGAATGACTTAACTTTTGTTCGCGCATCTAACGATGACGTAATATATACTTCTCCGATAATATCAAATCTACGACAATCATGTGCAAGTTGAAAAGGATTTGTAATCGTTCATTTCAGAAGTTGGAGCACTTTTTATCGCATTGCGCGCGGTCCTAAAATAACCAGTTGGAACACTCAACGCCCAGGTACGACATTAGTGCGGTTTTATGCTCGGGTTGGAACAAACCCAATATATTAATATCAAATCTAAACGCATTTAAAAGATATAGTTGCCGTTTTAACGAGTTTAGTTCGAATTTGTGCATAAATAACAAACAATCAGTGCGTGCATCGGCATACAACGCCAGCGGCGGCTCGTGAGTATTTCTAATGGGTGGGCAGGAGTAGGCACAAAAACTGAACGTCTATTATCATCATTATTGCACAATTCATCAGAATCTTCTTCATTGAATACTGTGTGCATAAAATCAAAACACATAATTGTAATTTTGCAAACAAAATTCAAATTTGCCGCAATTATTTTTAGTAACTTCAATATTAAACCATGAAGTTACCTACTATTTTGTATTATATTAATGGGTATTTTAATGTCTTTAAGTTGAAGTTACGAAAAATAATTGCGGCAAATTTGAATTTTGCTGCTTGGGTGTGTTCATAGAGTATCAGTATTAACTTTAATCTTTAAATTGTGGTTATTAATGAAATAAATACCGATTCCACGTCACAACAAATATGACAGATTGACCTACGATAATACGAATGTACAGGAAAAAACCAAAATCACACCGAAATGTTCAGAAAATATTACGCTCGGAGTGCATCCTTTGTAAATGTGACGTGTATGTGACGTCAAAGTGCGACTTAAATTGCCTTAACGTTTCTGAACACACTCCTGTTATATAAAAACGGTATCACCGCAAGTAAAGACACATATCCCAGCCTGGCGACTGTAGTATCTTTTTCTATCTTGCAGTAAATTCGTGGGCGCGCATACCCTGCCAACCCAGGCGAGCCGCCACTGTCCAATGCACATAAGTCTGAAAAAAATCAGTTTCAACTTTGCATAAGTTCAAGTATAGTTGATAACGTTTTAGGCAACCATTGTTCAGACGTTAATTTCTACGTTCATTTTTTCATATGAAGATTATTTGTACATAAACGTGCGATCATTACCTACAATTTCCTAGGATTATGTAAATTGTTGCAAAATTTATTTTAAAAAGACACTTCATCTACATACCCTCCCCTTATTCCAAAAATATTAAACACGGCCTACATTACAAGCAGCCAATTGAGCATAGGTAGGTACATATATGTAATTTTTGGGGTTATCGTAGAAGACATGATGTAATAACTATTTGCCGATTTGCAAATCTCTCAAACGCAAAAACTTTGTTTATAGCCATCAATCTTATCCCAAAAACAAAGATCACCGTCACACTATAACAAACAATAAGACATTTCACGATGGCAACGATATAAAACGAATTATAACAATAAATATATAGGTTATCTTTTCGATATAGTTTGTGTAATCGTACGATACAAACGTTATTGTAAACGTAACGCACTGGACTATACGACTTTCGGTAATTGTTTTGGCACAGTCGGTATCTGCTAAGTAAACGACGATTTACGGTGCTTCACTAAACCACGGCTGAAATAATTCCTAACTTATAGATAATTTGTACTGTTGAAACAGATTTGATCTTCATAAATAAATAGTTCTGTTACACAATACCAAAGACAGGAACGTTGTTCACTAGGAGCGAAAAAGAAACATTGTACGGGCAAGAGCGGTAACCAAAGCATGTCAGGTGCCATGTGCCAGGTACTAACAACGTTGCAGGTACGATGGTTTTAGTTTTACTCCTAAAATAAGAGAAAAAACACTTATTAAAAACACAAACTAATATTCTTACACATAAAGGGAACTTTTGATTGTTCGTTTGTTTTTATTTTAACGAAACAATTAAGACAAATTACACAGAGAGAGCAACAAATCCCGAGAACCACGTGACCCGTCAATTTAGTAATTATTTTTTGTATTAAGGCTGATTTTGTTAGTTTGCAGTATGGGTTGGTAATAATAATGCCATGGCCATGGCTTACATATCATCTATTTTTACTGTTTATTAATATTTCGTTATTTTTTTTTTTTTCGTTTTTCGCTATATAATAACTAAACACTTTACAATTGAAATTGTTTATTTGTTGTAATTTGTTTATTATATTGAAATATGTGAAACTTTAGCCATAAAAATTTTAGGCAACATTATTCTTTGTTACATCATTTGTTACATTTATTTTGCTTCCGTAGTGAACTACCAATCCAGATGGTTCATGGACGTATTCTGTGCAATCGTGCATTGAACAATTTATAGAACAATTTGCAGGTGAAGAAGTTGATTATGACAGATTCATTAAGCATAAGTTTTTATTGGTGAAACGATTTGAAATGAAGCACTGGGGTCCGTTCGAGAACATAGCTCTAGGTGTAAAATGTCACGCAACAGTTACCCAAGAGTGGTGGTAAAGAAATAACGCTAGAGCCACACTCGACTGAACTGTTTTCGAAGTTGTTGTAGATAGGTTTGTATAACTTACAAGATAAATACATAGCTTGTGTTAGCCTCTTTAGTTGCGAAAACTATTGTCATTCAGGAATGGAGAAAACATTTTAGTTGCACTTCTTGGAAGCAACTTCTTTTTACGGTTTACGGTCTTGTGATTTTATTTTCAAGAGGTGATTAAACATCTTAAAATAAGGTTATTAACGTAAAAATATCGTAACAAAGTTGCATAATAAGAGATATTAATATTTTTAAAAAAATTGTAGTTAGCTTTTTTTATTTTTGAGCAGTGTGACCAACTAGTATAAGTTGGCGACAGGTGGTTCTCGGGATTTGTTGCTCTCTGTAATATACACAGAGAGCAACAAATCCCGAGAACCACCTGTCGCCAAGGTCCCCCCGCCAAGGTCGCCAAGGTACAAATGATTAACAATTCCCCATGGAAATTGCAACAGCAAGAAGGTACGCCAATTTTTTGACCAAACTTTGCAGAATTACCTATTCAAATATTTGATCAAAATTTTGTTGCGATAGATCAAGTGATTATTGCATATCTGCCCCTATCCCTAGAGTGCAGCAACGTAAAAGTTACCGCCAGTCGAGCAAATTCGACATTGTTTGCTTGCGCGAAGGTGGCTTTTCGTTCCGAGAAATAGGAAATCGCCATAATCGGCACTAATCTACCATCATGCGCTGTTATCAGTCATGGAGTAGGAGGGGCAAAAACGCCATTAAACGTTGTTTAATGGCGCGAAAAGCAGAGACAACTTGAGAGGTGCAAGTTAATACGAAATTTTGTTCTATAAAGCGCAAGTTTTCTCACTCTCTCTCTCTCTCTATTTCTTGAAAATTGATTATAATTGTATCTCGCTCACACTGTACGGTATATGTTGGTAGAGGGTGCAGAGGTTGCCGATAATACCCGATTGCTTCGGTCCTCTTCGGCAGCCTTCCTACTAATCATACGCCTCTTTATATTGTTAACTTCTTGTATGCCTTTGTGTTATACCTCGCCAATTCAACACGTGTGGGACAGTATAAGAAGAAAACTGAGAAACTTAGCAAATCCTCCGAAAACACTCTCTCCGGCATGAATTGCGGGTTGCTTGGGACGCCATACCCCAAGAAGACATCGACCACCTACTGGAATCAATGCCGCGAAGAGTGAGGAAGTGTGACACTAACAGAGGAGGCCCAACACATTATTAATAAAAACAAAATTAAAATATGTTAAACTCTGTCCTTTTTCTTTTTAATTTTAATCAATTCATTCCTTTTGAATAGGTAAGCTTTTCCACCAAGTTTTGTCATGCAATATATACATATACAAAAAAGAAAATAGTATTGAACAGGATGCAATTAATTACTTACGTACAAACTATATACTGTTCTCCTTTGTTAAGCTCAGAAATGCTTCGTTTTCTATATGCGTAACATTGTTATAATTCTGGTATTTCCCTTGCAAAACTACCCTCTCCATGACGCACGACGCGGATAATCTGGCCTCGGCATCGTGGTCCCAACACTCTTCCATTGTGTCGCAGAGAGCCGACAGCCCCTAAATTAAAAAACACTTTTCTATTTAATAATGTCACTAGATTTGACATTACTATGCATTTGCTGAAGGTTAAATTGTGTTAGGTTGTGTTGGAATGATTTTAACATTACCGCTGTCAAAAGTCGGCTGTTACGTTGCGAGAACTATACAAATTGCATATGGTATTTTTACAATAAGGGAAAAGGCACGCCTAATATCCAAATATATGAACACTATCCTATCCTTATCGAACTGAGGAGTTCCCTGTCCTATAGATATTGCCCCTGATTCATTTTTCGTTTCTATTATTAGTCTGGCACTTGTCATTCTAACCTATAATATAAGCTAAACTATGGGCGATAGCTGCATCTTGTTTTGAGTAGATATAAACAAAAGTTTGGCAACATGACATCTGTTATGGGGGTGACTCGTCGTGACTATCACAAAAATATTATGGTTTCATCGTAAAAATCCCTTCTTTTTACTGCATAAATTAGTTTCTCCTCTGAGATACCTATTGACGTTAACTTACCGGATGATTTCTCCACGTTTGCGGTATGGTTGGTCGCACTTTTCTCTGTACGACGGATTCTTGCATATCCTCTAAACTCGGATGCTGACCTACTTCCTCTTCGAACGGCAAACGATACTCGGGCACGAGCCCCTCCTGCGCCGTGCACCTGGACACCACCTCCCACAGTACCAATCCGCACGCGTACATATCGATACGTAAAAATGCGTCCGGCGTAAAGTTTATGGCGCCTTCGAGTACCTCTGGTGCCATGTACCGTCTTGTGCCGACCTGGCCGTGAGTATCGCCACACGATTTTCCCGGTTCAAAGACGAGGGCCAACCCGAAATCCGCGATACAGACCGACAGGTTATTTTTCAACAGGACATTTTTGCTTTTGAAGTCGCGATGAGCAATCGTTGGTTTCGCCTTCATTCCATTTCTGGCGGGTATTTCCTCGTGTAAGTGCATAAGACCTAAGATGGATTTGAAAAGTAGGTATTTATATTAAATTTATCGCTCCGGTAATACCTTTAGCCATAGTTTCTACAACGGTACAT
The DNA here is from genome assembly GCA_031763485.1 of Osmoderma eremita. Taxonomy (NCBI): domain Eukaryota; kingdom Metazoa; phylum Arthropoda; class Insecta; order Coleoptera; family Scarabaeidae; genus Osmoderma; species Osmoderma eremita. The sequence goes on from JARFOC010000010.1 coordinate 87,205, forward strand.
AATTGAGGCCAGCTTAACGTATGGGCTTTCAAGAAATCACACAAAGATCCCCGATCGTGGTAACCAGTTATCAACCAATAATCATTTTGCATGTTTTCCGTATGCTTTTCGGCTCCAATAAAATGCAATATGTTAGGATGATCCATATGAGGTAATTTATAAATGTCTTGTTCTGTTATCCACGATTGTTTATCCTAAAAGGAATTCAACTTACTAATAATTTATACCGCTAGAAGCATTAAAAGAATATACAGTCTGTCCCACATTCAGCAGGTTTAATAATAAAAACGATACACCTACTCAATCTGGAAAATCCGAAAAACATTGCAAAATCGTTTACCTGCCCCGGAAATATTTTAACTGCTACTTCTTCGGTTTTGTACATTGCCTTCCAAACCGCACCAAATCGCCCTCTGGCCTTAATCTCCAGTAACTGAATCGGTCGTAAACCGGAAAATGACATTGGCGAAGATGTTAGAGTGGGATCTTCGCTAGGTAGCTACCAAATAACCATAACGATAAAATATTACAATATTCAGTTCTAACCAACCACTTACTTCGTTAAATACAGGTTTGCGTCTTTTAAAACACCACCACAACGTTAGCAATATGATCGATAGGAAACATATAACACTTAAAGCAATTATAATCGGTGTGTACGATGCCTCTTCCTTGGGTAACGGCTCGTGGGCTAAAAAAAAGAATAAATTAACATATGAAAAACTAAGGTAGCGTGGTTAGTGAAATAAATCCAAAGATAAAGACGCGGGAAAAATGAACCGGGACGAAATAGTTACCGGAAATAGAATGTTAGATCAAAGCAAATCCTAGGGGGATACAAAAAGAAATAGCAGTATCCGAAAGTACTTAAGGCCTGTAATGTGTTTTAACCCATAAATATATAGGCACTCTAAACGATATGTTGGATTTCTTACATAATGGTGGTGTAGTGGGCTCGGGAGCCCATGTGAAATTTTGATTGCACATATTTCCTTCGCAACAACAGAAAAGCATTTGTTTCGCTGGCGTATGAGACTTGGAAACACACTCTGACCTATTATAACAATCTTCATTATTCAAGAAACAACCCTGAAATTCATAGATTAATCAGATATTCGACATCTTATATCAAAACATACAAAATGGCTTATTTGCACCTTTACTTTCGTATCAAAGTAGACTACTTTACATAATTTTTCATTCATATACAATCTAGCACTGGTCAAATATGTTTAATTTGTTAGTGAGATATAAAAGAATAGACACACTATATTAACTTGACTTTGTGTGTAACCCGATCTTCTAGTGCAATTTTAACACACTTCTGAACGTTCTATCTATTTGAAAATATGCATATTTGCCAGTCATTGAAGACAACACAATAATCGTGCACTTTTGTGCAGATATGACCATAGATTATCATTAGAATTAATTATTTATTATAAATATTTGAATGGGTTCAGATTTATGATACATGTGGCGCTACCAGTACAGCGGCCTAAAAATAATAATTTCCCATTTATACGACTGATGGCGTTGGTGTATTGTTTACATTGAACAAAAACGTTCTTCAGCGATTTATCATATCAAATGAAGCTGCAAATATATGTTTTGAAAGCACATAAGCGGTTATAAGTTATTACATATTATTTCCACAACGTTATATTAAAAACTCGTCAAAAATAATGTTTGAACAAAAAAATCGTAAAAAAATGCACTAAAAAGATAAAACAAAAATTATGTTTAAGAAAAATAAAAAGCTAATAAAACGCTATAAAAAATTAACTTGTTATAACGCTTAAGTTTTTTTCTTTGTGTGCCATGAAATAAGAGAGCCAAAAGAAAAAGTAAGTATAAAAAATCAAGAATAGAACTTGTTCCATCCATTTTTTGTTTTGTTTTTTTTTAATTTTTTTTAATGTATATTTTCATCAAATATAATGGGTTTATCCCATCCTATACTTTTAATAACGATGCATTCAGATCTGCAGTCCTTGTTATAAATTAAATATAATTGCCTAATATGAAACTGCATAAGCAAACACAAAATGCTAATGGAACTAAGACTTTAACACAAGTAAAATATGCCGAAAAGAAAAAAACCGTGGCCCCAAGTATGTCCTAATCTCTAGCCATTTCCAATCTATATATAAAATTTAAATCTTCTCCATAAAAAAATTTTAGAATATAAAAAAAAACTCTGTACTCTTACCTTCATATTTATTGTCGCTGTCCCATTGTTTCCTAACTTCCATAAGACGAAACAATGACTTCTTTTTCCTTCTGACGGCAATGGGCATTCAGTAACGGTGGGTTCCGTACACTTACTGGTCTCATTGCAAAATTCACAAGTCATAGTTTGTTTGCTAATTAAAACACTAGCAGTCACTAGGGAATGCATAATTAAACAACCTAAAAACGAATTATAAATATACCAATATCGATACATCGTGTTAAATTTTAGTACCTTCTAATAAAATAAAACATAGGAGATAAACGTTATTTAACTTTACGTCCATATTGATCCAATACAACAATGAAATACCTTTAAAAATGTTTTACTTATACTTTTTACGTTTTAAACGATCCAAATCCAAACAGTACTTAGCCCAGGTCAGGAACAAACCCAAGCAAATACAACACGAAATTCATCTAAAATCAGAGCAACCAACCGCACAAATAATTCGTCAATTTAATTTAATAGGTCGTTTTTTATCTTAATTAATTATTTAGCGTTTCACACATAAAAGTATTTTATTTAGAAAATCGTGTAGGTACCTGATCCAATATCCATTTTCAATATTTCATAAGTTAGCATAGAAGACTCAGGAAATATGTCATTACCTCTTCCTAAAGACGTATTATGAATGCCCCAACAATTTATAATTAAAATCACACCGATAATAGTCAATAGTTCATTCAATAAATAAAACACTGTAAATATCAACTCTAGCAGTGCTAGAATAGACGCATATTTCACATTTGAAGAATGGAATTTGCACCAAAATACTGCTAAGTTATTTTCGTCACTTCAACACTTATTTATTCGGTCCGTTCAGTCACTTCTAGCAAACTCCATAAATAGGTGTGCGTTCAGCCGGACACAACGACGAGTTTACTTTTGAAAAGAGTAATTATTGTTCTGATGTTGCTAATGTAAAACCAATACACCTCAAATCACCAGTATTTCATCAATCAGATCTGGATTAAGTAGGGAAAATAAATGTTGCCATAATTGTAGTTAGTATTTCTTCAAAAATAATACGAAATATGACAACCAGCCAAGCATACGAATGTGATGAATTAGAATTTGGTTTTGAAAAATTTCTATGACCAAACTGTAAGGTTGTTTGTTTTATTAAGTTGATAAGCACTTGAAAAAAAATTGTCATTTGATTTTTATAATTCGTTGTCAGCCCTGCTAGAGAACTGTTTTAACAAACACAGATGACAGCACAGTAGATAAAATTCCCTAAAAACGGTGTTAGATAGAGAAGTTATTCCACAGACAAAGACACCCCACACTGGCTGGTATAGCATCTTTTTCTATCTCTTAGTAAATACGATAACGTGTCCTTGTCTTATTTTTGTGAGAAAGGTCTATTGATACTACAGCTTTTTTATTCCGTAAAATTTATTGAAAACAATCATATTAATTATAACGTAAGTGATTCAAAAGAAAATATATACACAAGTTAAATGCTAATGGATTATACGCGTTTCAGGTCTTCTAATTTCCGGATCTGGAAAGAATGTACCCAGCGAAATGACAGCAAATAAACCAGTTATTATCACGAGCGCCATCGTGGCAGTAATTGTGAAGAACTGGGGATATTGATACCTGAAAGAAAATATTCCGTTATCTTTCACATTAGAAATTATCCAGACACTTGTGTTCTAATAGTAAATTCAGTCTCCACAGAAACACCGATCAGAAACAATGTGTTTTTTTATATTTGTTTATTATTAGCTTTCTTACGGACATGTCTAACAAATAAGTCAGCGAAAAATCTATTTTAAGTTTTAGCTTTCGATGTACCCCGCCATTGGACAGCGGACGTGAATACCAACTGACTTTATCCTTATTATCATCGCAATTAAACAAGCGACTTTTGACATTTCATCGTTTCATGACATGGTTGCCACGCATTTTAAACCATATCACATGGTTTGACAGATATATATAGATATGGTTATGGTTAAGAAAATGCGAAACTATCAACACTAAATAGAACGTCAAAATGACAGATGTCAAATAAGTGCGTTAACAACTTACCTTATCTTATGTAACTGGCAGCGCTGTCATTGAAGAAATCCTACGCGGACGAAATGTCACTAGATTTGACATAAATATGCATTCGCCGAATGTGAAAGTGTGTTTGGTTGTGTTGGTACGATGTTAACATTATCGCTGTCAAAAGTCGGCTGTTTCGTTGCGAGAACTATACGAGGGTATCACCTAATACTATTTATCTGATGCATATGCTTACCTAAAATACCAAGCCGACGATAGAAATACACTAATTAAGATAATAAACAAATTTCCAAGATCCCAATCACGTTGATTAGACTGACCGCTCCTACTTCTGCCGGAACTACCGATATTGTCGCTATTAGAATTTTCTCCATCCCCAATTCTTTGCTGATGAATCAAACAATGAACTACGCAATCGTTAAAGAATCCATAACTTTCCAAAGAATCTTCGTCGCGTTGCAGGAGCTGTCCGTTAAATATTAGCTTTATTAGTTTATTTTCCGATATTTCAGTCTCAAAGTGACGTCTACGGCAAACAATGTGCTTACGTTAATACATTTTCAATTCTGGAAATTAGTAAGTCCACTTCGGTATCGAATTTAACACGTACTCGACAAAGTAGTAACAAAATAATAACAATTAAACTATATAATATCGTATTTGATCTTTGTTATCCCTCGTTTATTGCAAAAGCAGGCATAAATGCAGTATTTGAATTATAATCAATTGACAAATTCAATTTGTTTGGGTTATAAAATGTAGACTCTATGGTTATTACACAATAGATTTTATTTATAGAAAGAAAAATAGCAGCAAAAAATGTGAAATTAGGAGACACTCACTGTACAAATTGATCCAACTGGTCGATCACATGAAAAACTACTTTCCTTAGAAATCAGATCAATACTTTTCTCTATTAAATTAAGTGAACTTAGCCACTTACTTACTTTTTGGCAATATTTTAGTGATTTCTTCTTTTATCTGTGCTGTGCGAGGTTATGTTGGTTGGAGTTCATTTGATTAGTGTATTCAGCTATTTTTTCTTATGATTTATTAAAAACTCTATAAATATTATATAATATGAATCGTTATTTAAATGCAAACCCTTTTAATATTCTCTCTTAAGATCTGCTTTTCCTAACCTCTCTGCCATACGAAACAATATAACTTAGAAAAGCTAAGTTATCAAATATACTGAGTAGAAGAAGTAAATATTCATCAGCCCCTGCGGAATAAAAATTGATGTGTGATCGCGCAATTGGGGCTTTACAGTAACGTAGATCTAAGTAATTAAAGAAATAATCGCAATTATACTTTCAAATACATATGTACCTTTTGAACTCGCCTAATAATTCCCCGGGTTGACCATCAACAATTTTCAGATCGTCGTTTAAATATTTCAACTTTATCCTAATACTATTATCATTATGCGGAGAATGATCTGTTTGTGAATTGGTATCTGGCTCCACAGAGCATTCTATAAATTCCGGATGTAGTGTCTCTATTTCCTCTGGTACAAATGTGGTCGACGGATTATTACATTCACCATTATCCGACGAACTAGCGCCCTCGCTTGGATCTGTCAAATAAACGCAGTTTATATAATTATAATAGATATACATAGATATGACCACATCGAAACGAAGGGTTACTTGAATTTTCTTTATCTAATTATTTATACTAGAAATGTTGTTAAAAGAATTTACATTACCGACAGCAGCATCTCTTGTTTTGGTAAAGAATTCTAGCCTCTTCTCCCGAACTAAATTATTGTCTGCGTCCATTTTCTTGATAATTGCTGCAGGGCCGTCTTTAGTTTCTACACTAGAACCTGGCGTACTTTCAGATTTTGTACGTTCTGATGTATTGTTTACTTCATCAACTACTTCTGTTATGGGATCTGTTTGCTGAGATGTCGAATCACTAGTTGATTGTGTACCTAAAATACCAAAAAAAAATCTATAATAACAAATCATAAAATGCTGAACTACGACTAAGGAACTGCTGAACTAAGGAAAATTGCAAGCAAACTAGAACAGGAGTTAAGGAAATTTGATCTGGAAATAAATCAAAATAAAACGAAATATATTGTTATGGGAAAAACAGACAAACCCTTGGGAGGAGATGATTATCTGGTGGTGAGCCCAAAAAACAGCAAAAAACATGTTTTCGAGGGAGTAAGTAAATTTATCTACTTGGGAGTTAATATTGAAGAAAATGGGAGAGAAGAACAAGAAATCCAGGCAAGAATTGCATAAGGAAACCGTAAATACGGAAGCATGAAGAGTTTAATGAAATCAAAGTATGACTTAAAGAAAACAAAACAGTCATAAGACCTACCGTCACAAATGCCTGTGAGACGTGGGTCCTGAATAAGGTAGAACAGGAGCAAATAGAAAGATGGGAGAGAAAAATGCTGCGTGCTATATATGGAGGAGTAAGAACCGAGGAAGGATGGAGAAGACGCACAAATCTAGAGGTAGGAGAAGCATATGAAAGCCTCAATATTGTAGCGTTTATAAATATGACAATCAATAAAAATATTAGTACCTCAAAAATAGTTACATTTAAAAACAATGTACGTACACTAACTTATAAAATTCGATGAAGTGGTAAAAACATAAAAACAGGAAATTGTGAAATTAAACCTTAAATGTTTACATATTTACTTATCTTCTCATACAACTAAATTTAAACATATTCATGTAAAATGCTACTTTATAACTGACTATACATAACAAAATCTGTTGTGAAATAGTATGGATAGGAAACATTTTGCAATAAACTACGGCATACACTTTAAAAGCATTCTTTTATCAAACAGTGATAAATATAAATGCCAATATTACTAATACTTCAAATCATTCGTCTACATATATACCTTACACTGCTTACTTTCAACAAGTGTTGATGACACCGTATGATTCGTCAACCTTTGCAAATGTCTGGAACGTGTTCTTCTCAATCTTGTATCTAAAAAGTAAACAGCCCGCACTTGCCAATTATCTCTTATATTAGTAGTCCACCATGCCAAAATTACTACAAATGAAATTTATAAACCATATTACAATTACGATCTGTATCATTCGCATATTCGAAAGGTAATATGTATTATACGTAATTAATGTAGAATCCCTACTTACACACTGCAATAACAAATACGGCTAGTATGAAATGACTGAATTCACTGTTAATATCTCCAGTAAAAGGAATTTTATAGAACCTACAAATAATATATACCATGAGTCAAGATATTTTGTATAATTACCTAATTTTAAAAATAAATAACAGCTTTAAAAATACGCTCACATTTTATATTTCAGATACCGAATTCACCGATTTTATCAATCATTTACCCAACAACATCGTAACATCTGACATTTTTGCAATTTGACATACAATTTGACGTTCTAAATATCCAAATACAACTACGTAAACCTGTTATACACAACCATTATGCTATTTGAAAAAAAAAGGAAATAAAAAGAATCACATGTGTATAGTTCAACTGTGGTTCAACAATAATGAGATAACTGTTCAAGACTGTTTTAGCAAGGCGACTATTTTATTTTGGGGAAATCTTATAGGTTAATACTAGTTATAATTATAATGTAACAGTCACGGTTCACTTTTTCGTGACCTGTTTTTACAATTGTGACAGGCACAGTAATTACGATTCCTGGGATTTGTTTATATTATCCTTTGTCCAACGTCAAAAGCGCTAGTTTGAGACAATTTTGAGGCCCTTTCCTACAGAGGCGCTGATGCTGTTAGGGAATGTTCACGTTGTTATGTATGCATTGGTACGCTCTCTTGAATTGGTGGTACTGCAGATAGAAAATACAAATACCGCCATTCTACCTTTACTTGTCTTCTTTTTATATAATAGTGTGCAGTGGCAAATATTTTTCAAATTGATGTAAAAATGCATGTGCAGGTCATATTACTTTTATTTCGGTACTCTTACGATTACTAAATTTTCTTTGAATTTAGATGTTCTCTATAAAAATGCAGTCTTCAAATTACTAGTGTTATTTTAATGTGTATATATAAACTACTTCTGCATATGAACAATTGTCACGTTACTAAGGTCTATATAATAAATTATAAATGTAGAGATTGCTAGGTATTTCAAAGTAATATATAAAAACAGAGCAGAAAGAAAAGTTTAACTTTTTTACTTTTTTACTTTTGTGTGCAATATGTGCGTATATGTCATACGATGCATACTGTGTATAAAAATGGACCTTTAATCATGTTAAGCTATTTTTTTTGTTCTTGTTAAAATTCATTCTAATTTTAAAATTAGGCGCGGTTGTATAAGTGAGTTAGTTCTGAATCCTTGGCACAAGGTGTCGTTGTCAATCAAGCCTGAATGATATAGTGAGGAACTGTATCTCAAACTTATTTTTCTATGTCGATTGGTTTTTCTATGACAAGTGGTTTCACTTTACGCCGGTAACTTTAATGTCATATACTGACAACGCAGGGGCCAGGCCCAGGTTAATTTACTAGTAAGACAAAGATAATGGCGACAGATAGAGCAAGCATTATAAATAGGGTAGAATATGAAAGTCTGATGCACGTCCAAAGCTCACCCAAGTGAAACTACTGGTTACATCAGACAGGGTGCAGTTGCATAGGGTACTATAGGAATGGTACTGCGATCCGGCACAATAGAGGGCTCTGAGAAACATTCTGTTTAACTCAAGGCTCTGACAGCAAACTTCAGAACTCTACATAGACTCCCTCTTTCTTATTACGCTTTTATGATGCATTTTTATATAATGTAGGTATGCATTAAACAGTAAAATCAATTATACTAAGAAAGCGTTGTGTCGAAAATTAGGACGTTAGTATGTTTAGTCCTGCGCAGAGATAAAAGATATATATACTAGTTCTGCGTTCTCTATCCTGTCCTCACAAGAAACAGCCGCCTTTTGACATCGATAATGCAAAAATCATACCAACACAACTTCACATTCAACATATGATAGTAATGCCAAATCTAGTGACATTTCATCCGTATAGGATTTCTACAATTAAAGCGTTGCCAGTTGTATAGGTAAGTTGTCAACGCACTTACTCGACATTTGTCGTTTAACGTTGTATTTAGTGTTGATTGTTTCAAATATATTTGAATAATCACAACCTGTCTATATACCTGTCAAATCTTATGATATGCCCTGGCAACGATGTTATGACACAACGAAATGTCTAAAGTTGGTTGTTTAGCTGAAAAAGTTATATATATTATCTCTAGGTTGCGTTATGATATCGTTACTGAACAAGTTGTCCACTCGCATGGCGTAAGTGAGGTCTTGAGTAAAAATCAAACCCTTCATTTGAATTTCAGTATTTCTTATTGCATCTCGTTGAATTCAAGGGCGTACTTATCACTTATCAAGTCATCTATTTGCTGGATACATAAACAATTCCAACATAAATACAATTCTGTTATTCCATGTAATAGTAAATCAAGAATGTTATTTGTGGCAATGTTGCGAATTTAGAATAACATTTAAACTATATATTATTTGTCTTTAAGTCTAAGCTTTCCAAGTAAAAAAAAATGTTATGCCCGCTTTAGATTCACACCGTAAAATCGCGATGTGAATTCACACCCTGAACTTTGCGGACTATTTGGAAAAAGGATGCTTTAATTAATTGTCTTGTTTCAAGAAGAATTGCTTGCCGTAACTCATAGTTAAAAGTTGAACTTGTGGTATTCCCTAAAAGCATTTTACTAAAATATTTGTCATTAGTTTAGTGTTACTTTCAGAAAAATTGGCAAAGGTTATAATAGAACTGACATTTTACTTTCAAATTACCCGCCATTATTTAATCGAGTTAAATTTTGGCAGTGTTAATACGGACACCGATTGCAGCGCTATCTACTATACTTTTAAAGTGAATAGCATATAGAACGCATGTCTTACGTCATTGCGTAAATATGCGGGTATACCATCCACATTCGCCGTTCACAGGTGCTCGAGACGTGAGTACACATAAAAGACAACAAAGAGGACAGAAACCCATCAATTAATTCTAATTAAAAATTGCTTTCTTCTCACTATTTGTGATACTCCGACTTTCCCTTACCGATGCAACTTAATTAGCACTACATCGTGAGCGCAATCTTTTTTGTATCTTGTAACAAATGCATATTTATAGGTATTCCAGTAAAGTCAATCTCAACCTAATAATGCAAAATTTTCTTTTAAACATTATGTATAATTTCTGTATTTACTTATTTTTCCAAGTTTCAATTACAATGTAAGTCGTATAATAATACGTAGGTAGAAAGTAGTGATGTGATAGAGGGTCTGCATCTATCTATTCTTAAATAGGCAACGTAGCAAATGATGACCTGCTATTATTTTGTAGAAAAAGTGCATTTCTACGTAGATAAGAACCCTATAGAAGAAAAATTATTTAAAATAGTAAGTTATAACTGATTATTATCTACTCTACAATCAAAGCGACTTGTTTTATAAAACGCATCCCTGGATATTTAAATGCATATCCGCTGGGATCTCGTTCTAGTGTTATACACAATGTATTTTTCAAAATACTTAATATTATTTTTAATTGCACGAGTTTATTTAATCGAATCTGACAATAGCTTATCTTCTATGATAGATCTAATAACTGATTTTATATCATTCCAAAAGCCACCGGCAAAAGTATCTTTTAATGTCTGTTGGTCAAAATGTAAGTAATCGGATTATTTCCTAATACATATTTAGTAAATCTAATTTCGAACCTAATTTTCTAGGTAAAAAGTTATCGTTAATTCGTCAATTAAATAAAAATTACATCGGTTTTCAATACGATGTTAGCCTAAATGGAAACTCAAATTTGTTAACTGCACAGTTGTTTTTATTAGATTTAAGATGTCCAGGCTATAACGACATACTCAAACAGGTATAATTGGTATTGGATATTAAGTTATACCTGAATTTGTTATATATTTACTCAATAACAGTGATTTTATAACATTTTATTGTAACACTTTTACAATAGCATTATTACGTACATTTCTTAACCTCTTAACCAAAGGCCAATATCTATATGAAAAGGTATCAATCCCTTAAAACTAAAATACACTAGAACGTTTACAAATGTTAAGGCATTTTACTTGATGAACTTATTTACTATAGAGACAATCAACACGTGGCATTTAGGTTTATACTTAAATATAAAGATATAGGCAATCGTATGTAAATTTCAAAGCTATAGACTGAAGAAACATTATTTAATGTCATAGCGATGGCACCACCATTAACAAGTGTTTATCACAGATATCGGTTTTATTCCTGGCAATCCAGTTCGTTACAGTAACATACAAAGTTAATGATGTTATAAATGTTCATCAAGAAACAATTTTTCCGAGATTTAAAAATAGCTAGAACGCATGTTTTCAGTAATATTTCAGATAATACCGGGTGATCAATTGAATTCATAATTAGAGTAAGCTAAGAAGATTGCAACTTAGTTGGTAACAGGTATTTTTATAACTGTCAATGCAGTGTCACATCAAATTATAATAACTGTCACATTTGTAAGAGTCTAAGATGTTCAAAATTGTATTTTAAAAACCTTTCTTTTTCTTTGAAATTAGTTTCATTATTGAGACATTCATCAAAATCACACATTTTTAACAAAGCATTTTAAAACAACATAACCTAAAATTATTATTCATCAGTTTGTGACATGGTGACATTAATAATCAAGCAGTGTTATAAACTTTGCGGTAAAACACAACGTCTACTCCAATTATAAATTCATAAAATTTATCGCACAGTACTTTATAAGATTGAACAGTTTTTATCCAAATTAATCTTAGATATTTGTTACATATGTATGTATATCTGTTGAGGTTGTAAATCGAACTGCAATGTTTAACTTTGTTGAAAGTAAATTTCAAATATAAATACAGAATGTTATTTGTAATCCACATCAGTATAAAACGGAATTGTTACACGTGTTTAACGAAGGAAATTAAGGTGTAGTGTCAATCCTTGGTATCATAGATATATTATATTGTTAGGAAGTAACATCAGATTATATATATTCCAACAATAACAACTTTTGAAGTATAAAAAAGGTATTTCTTTTGACCTTTTGGCATTTATAGATTATTTCAAAGAAAAAAAAGATTTTTAACAAGAAAATATTTAGTTTCATGAAGATCGAATCTAACACAATAAATACTTTCAACATAAGTATCCCAAAATGCACTTAACTTAATCCTCTTTGCATATTTCTGTGGAGTAAAATTGAGATTATTTTAGGCCAACGATAAAGACTTGTTCATGTATCCATATCGGTGGTTGGTGATAAAAAATAAGACGCAAGAAATATCAAGTGACTTGAATATAGTTCTTGATAGTCAATTTTACTTTATGGAGCAACACTCACCCGATTTATATTCTGTAGATTCAATCTATAAAGTAGAAAAAAATCGCGATGGGTTTTTAGTGATGAATATTGGTAACTGGAGTAAGCAAAGTAAGTTTCTTTATTTCAACCATTTGAATCACGGGAGAAATCGGACGAATTTAATGAGGTCGAATCTCAATATTTCAATTGTGATTACTAATCCGGATAGTTTAAATCACCTGTGGGATTATAGGTGAGTAAAAGATCCCTGCTTAGACGTGTTATGCATCATTATCAATTGTTACGTCCCAACATTTCAGAGACAGACATATAGATTCTATGACGAAATTAAATTACTTCTTTTGTCACCACATAATAGATTATTTGAATGCTTCTAGCACTTTTATAGTAAGAAATACGTGGGGTTATAGAAATGAGACAACGAACTTATTTAGTGGAATGGTTGGTGACTTAGAATCAGGATTAGCTGAAATTGGAGGTACGCAAATTAAACTTGTTTCTTATTAGCATGCACGTGGGCTCATTTCACATTACTTAACACATGATTTAATATCACTTTATTGTCAACTAAACAGGAACAAATGCATAACAGAAGACTAAAATGACAGTTCGCTAATAACTAACTTTTACCACAGACACAATAGGGTTCCCTTCTCAGGCGCCTGCGTAGACGTCATGTGCAAAGCGCGGGATATTTAAAATACACTACACCTACCATATGTTAATACTCTTCAGCAATTAAGCAAAATCGTTTTTAAGGATCACCTGTGATTGTCGTACAAGACCGAATGGCAGTACTTGAATATATTGCCCCAACCACACCGACATTAGCAAAATTTATATTCATAGCCCCACCACTATCTTATGTATCAAATATTTTAACATCACCATTCGATGTTACGGTATGGTACTGCATCTTTCTCTTGGTCTGTGTGATTGGTATCGTTGTGTACGTGATCGTGGTATGGGAATGGAAGAATCCCCTGTACCGCAATAAACTAGAAGATCAGCAATACGCAATCAGAGCAAATATTTCAGATGTTTTAATAATGACCTTGGGTGCTATCTGCCAAGAAGGCAGCGAAGCCGAACCTAGAAGTAATTCTGGTCGTATAGCAACTATTACCGTGTTCGTATCTGTAATGTTTATGTACACGTTTTATTCGGCCAACATCGTGGCACTCTTGCAATCGACAAGTGAAAGTATACGCACAGTTGAAGATTTATTAAGTTCGCAGATCAAATTGGGTGCCGATGATATTGCCTTCAATCGATATTTTTTTAAGGTAGTTACTATTTATAGGTTATAAATCGGTGAAGCTTATTTACGGTAGGAGGGTTGTCTTTTTAGTGCTACATATAGCCATAAAGCAAACAATAGATCGGCTTAAAGCGCTTTATTCTTTTCAAAGTATTCTCCACGAAGATTAATCCACTTTTGCATTCGTTTATGTTGTAGAAGTTAGGTTTCAATTTAAATTTAACCGCCTTTTTGTAATGAGAATCTGGCAACCATATGTATCTAAGTTCACTACTCTGTATCCCTTTGTCCTAATAGTAATAAGTACCAATAGAACAAAAATGATTGTCATTCTGAAGCTGCAGTAACTTCTCTATGGGGTTATATAAAACTAAAAAGACAGCCCCCCTATAAAATTCTTTATAAAACCTTTTAAGTCGCTAATTTTCTTCATGTTTTTCTTTCTTCGTAATTCTTTTTCCATTTAGAATTCCCTTTTTAAATTTAAAGCTCACATATTTCAGGAGCAAAACGATCCTACGCGTAAAGCTATTTACGCTCAAAAGATTGCCCCTGAAGGACAACCTGCAAATTTTATGAACGCGACAAGGGGCACGCAAAAAATAAAGAATGAGTTCTTCGCATTCCACGTAGAATGCGCTGTTGGATATAAAATCATCGCGGATACTTTCGAGGAAAACGAAAAGTGCAGACTGCAGGAGATCAGTTACTGTACGGAGTTTGGAAATCCGTGGATTGCGATAAGGAAAAATTCCAGTTACAAAGAAGTGACGAAAGTAGCGTATGTATTTTCTTTTGTTATTTTCTTTTTATTTTGAGACTGAAATACTGTTCTGCGCCTAATCTATTTCGTGTTGAATATTTTTCATTTTATTAATGAGCGGTAATGTTGTTAGGTTTCGCAAATTGCATGAAACTGGGTTACAAAGCCGGGATTTTAGAAAGATTTACTACAATAAGAAGCCAGTTTGTGAGTTCAAGGGCAGCAGTGTGACGAGTGTTGGATTGAGGGAATGCTATTACTGTTTTCTCATTTTTGGAGTTGGTTGCGCATTGTCTTTAGGCCTATTAATATTAGAAATATTTCTAAAGGAAAAATGTTTGTACTAACTGTTGATAGTTGTAAATAATGTATATACATTATTTCTAGTTTCTAAATTGTTGTGTTAAAGGCAGATTTAGTCTCGTACGTAGAAAGCTTATGTTGCACGATATTGTTGACGTAGAAAGTTAAACTCCAAAATAATAAATGCAGTTGTTCTAGCACACATGTGTTAGTTCGTGCTGCGGGTTATTGTACATATGCGATCATAAACATCGACGCAGAAGTTCGCAAAAGTTCAACTTTTGCGCAAGTTGCGGTAAGGTTGTGTTATTGACGATTTCATGGTGAACCGGTCGCTGTCAACGCACATTATATTATACATAACCTAAAATGAGTACTGATGATTAACTTAGTTTATGCAATTTTACAGCTGTACAAGAACGCTCACACTGGCTCATATTTCCACTCCCTCTAGAACACATATCTGCAGCGAATCACAATATTTAGTTTCACGTACTTCTGCGACCAAGAAACTTTGCGCGCGAGACTAAATCCGCCTTTACAGTGAGATAAATTAACAGACACATGAATGGTTTTGTAACGACTGTACTTTACTGATTTTACGGAAGATAGGTGTTGTTACAATTGCTCATGCGCGAGCGCGCCAAATTCAAATTACAACTGCACACTAACAGTTGCAACTTTTACTTTTCCTACAGAAACTCATTTGCTAGCTAATTTACGAGGAAGTATTGATATCTGATAGTTACTCTGGAAGCTTTCTGGTAGGCAAAATTGAGTTTGGTTGGTATGGGAGACACTATGATGTTTTATAAGTAAGTTATTTGACCCGCGTAACTTGAATGGGTATAAAACTGTGAATCTTTGAAAACGGCATGTGTGAGAGAAAAAATCAAGTTCCGGTTAGTTCTTAGGTATTTATTTTTGAAGGGTTAAAGCACACAAAAAAATTTTGCTGATACCATAGACACCTTAGGTGATTAGTGTCCTTCATATGGTATTGTTAAAAGCCGGATTTACGAATTGAGGAAAGGAAGATCAGATGTCAAACACCGGAAAAGCGGTTCTTGTGTCCACTCCAATAAATATAGAGTCTATCCACGATATGATTTTAAAGTATGGATGAATTGGGGTCAAATGTAT
The DNA here is from genome assembly GCA_031763485.1 of Osmoderma eremita. Classification (NCBI taxonomy): domain Eukaryota; kingdom Metazoa; phylum Arthropoda; class Insecta; order Coleoptera; family Scarabaeidae; genus Osmoderma; species Osmoderma eremita. The sequence goes on from JARFOC010000010.1 coordinate 103,336, forward strand.
AGCAGAAGCATTGCAGTTTCCCTGAACGTGTTTTCGAATCGTTCATCATTCACGACTTTGTTACGAGAATGCTTTTGATCAAATAGATCAATGTTTGAATATTGATCAGAAAAGCATTCGAGTTACGATGTAGATGGAAATCTGCCCGCAGTTTTTACGAAGATTCCTCAAACTTTTTGGATTAGCATATTACTATGGACGAAACATGAATCCATCATTATGACTCAGAGACTAAAAAGCAAACAAGGGAGTGGAGGCATTCTAGTTTTTCACGCCCCAATCACGGAATAATCAAAAATCAACAAGGTCCTTGCTTCAGTTTTCTGGGACAAAGATGGTATTCTCCACGAAGAATTAATCTTCGTTCACTTTTGCATTCGTTGATGTTGTAGACGTTAGGTTAAAATTTGAATTTTGCCGCCTTTTGTATAAATTTAATGTTTATATATAATCAAACATAACCTCCTTATTCCTCTGTGGCGTCGTGTATTTACTGATTTCAGTGTTGATGATCTGGTCTTTCTTTTCTATATTCGATATATGTATTGTAAGGTGAACCCCATTGGACTAATATGGGCACAAGTCAACGGCGATGTGTCAAAACACAACAGAACTTTTAAATTAAAGGACGTACGGTAGTTATTATTCTTCTATAGGCAAAGAGTCAAAAGAAAACTGGCTTAATGCATTAAATCATGTTAAGAAAATTGAAGCAGAAATATGATAATTGGACATAATTGTTGAAAATTACAAGAAAATTTTATCACTGATTTAGTCAATTCAGCCTCTTCCACCAGAGATTTCGACAGTGAGTGATATGAAAATGATATAAAAATGCATTTCAATTACAAATAGTCATAGCTGGATGGAAGTAAAAATTTTTCTGTTTTCCAGTGTAATAATGGCTTTGCACGTGTACGATGCATGATTATCACGTTATCACTTCATCTGTTCGGTGAACAGAGTATAGTTATTTACGCTTTAACGTAAGGCACTTAAAACTTCCCAGATCCTATTTGATAATCATCGTTCCGTTTTTTTATCAAACACATTCAATGGTGTTATGGAAATTTAGCTGAAAACACTTACATATATTTATTGAGCCAAATATTTACTTCGTTTTAATAAATTTCCTAACCAAAAATAATCATATATATATAGTGACGACGTATTTGGTGCAAACTGCGATAATTTAACCTATAAACAGGAACTTATTTTTCTGTTCTTATTTTTATTTCCGTGCAATTCACTTCTATCTACCCACTTTCACATATGTAATTGCGGTCGCTTTTAAAAACAGCTTACCAGTTGAAGTTAATTCTTACAAAATCGGTCGGTGCGCGTAGAATAGTAGACGAAAAATACTTATTACGCTACATCCTGTCATTGTTAAACGACTGTGAGGATGTCTGGTGCCACCACAATGTAAAGAAAGGGCCCCGAAGACACCCGTGATTCCAATAAAAATGCTCACACTTAATTTTAATGGGAACTGTGGCCCTTCCGGACGTTTAAAGCGTTTCCGTTTTATTGTCAGACCAATGCGATGCACTAATGACAAATGTGTTCAGCCAGTTACAGCATTTCACGTCACGTTCTCGGAATGTACAACGGATGTAAAAGTTAATAGGAAATTTCCCCGTCTTTTAGGGTTATTCGGTAGGAACTAACACGGGCGTATATAACAATTGAATTCAAAAGGTCCACAAGGTTTGTTTTATAATTGGCTACGTTCGAAAGAAACAACGTTTTGCCAACTGTTGTGTTTTTCTCTGAAAGCCAGCGTTGTTTACAACATGTTTACTACATATCAGCGGACGTTATTTTCTCGGCGGGTTAGAAACTCGTTTTACTTGCGTTTGAAATACATCGCAAACATAACCTATACCCACCTATGTCTATTATAACGGTTTTAAGGAATGACTTATTTTGAAATATCGTATGAATACAAAGAAGCGTTTTATAATGTAATAGCGATTTGTGTCTTTCAAACGCATAATTTTTAAATCAAAATTGAAGTCATAATTTAAAATAGACTTTATTGATGTACCTTTTGTAATAATTTTTTATTTAATGTACGTTTGCATTAGGCAGGGGGTGTTACTCGACCAATAGAGGGCTCTGAGTGTAAAATTCTAGAAGTCTGCATCGAGTATTTTAAATTTATATTACAATTACTTTAGTTGGTAGTAGTTATCTTGGTTTTTACTTATTGTTTAATCATTATCGTTATTATTATTATTATTGTGTATTTCGTCTGTAAAGATTGACGTGTCCCGAATTAATTATTATTTTGTTAACGCACGTCGAGCTAAAAATGATTCATCGCCCTAATGGCTGTGCTTTGTTGAGTAGCGTAGATTAATGTTAGAGCGAATTGTTTTCCTTCAGAGTCTTTAGTCTCTAAGTTGCTTTGTAGAAGTCAGTACGTGAATACAATTATTGCCAAAGCGGGTTGGTGGGTTATTGTGTTTGAAAAATAAGTAGATTTAACAATTTTGTGCGGCAGGAGTAATCCGAACAGTGTGTTTATTGTATTCCGTCTGGTAAGCAAAAAGATTAATTCCAATTGTAAATATTACTTTCAGGAATACGTTAATCGAAACCGTCCATGCGTGTTTTTTGCGAAACTTGTGCGCTCACTTTCTGAACAGAATTATAGTGGGAAATACAACATGTGCTACTTAAAAATCTGCACGAGAAAGTACATACACTTTTTGACACATTTTGCGAATGACATGCGAAAAAATGCTTGTATAGAAAAATGAATAGAAATGAATTTTGGATGGCATTATGCATCCTGTCAAATTTGAAATATATGAGATTTGGCGCGGTAGTCTGTAGTTGGGTTCGCAGACCACCAGAGGGATAGGCACACAATTTTAAGGTAGTGCCCCATCTCATAGGCTTATTATATGTAGTACCAAATTAGAAAACAATATATTAAAGAATGAGTATCATAAGACTTAAATAATAATTTCACATTTGGGAATTTTCGTGGTGGTTGACATTTGAAGTCATTTTTAAATTTGAATTTGTTAGTTAAATGTCAGATTAAATTTAATGGAAAATTCGTAAGAATTCATTATCCACCTGAAATTAGAGAAATTACTTCTAATGTAGCTATGAAAAGTTATAGCTTATGATTTTCAGTTTCGTTCACTAGATATTTTGATAGAAACTATATTGGCTAAACATAAAACAGCACGTATTTCAAAATATTTTATTTAATGATATAATAAAATAACGATGATTTAAAGTATATTTTTTGTTCATCACAAAATTCACTTCTGAAAACAAATAACACCACAATCGTTTGTGATAAAAACATGAATAATCACAAATATTTAAAGTAAAATGCAAATATTTTGAGGCTACTGGTCCAAGTTAGTTGGAAAACATGTAAATAAAAACCTCAGACATACGCGTTACATACACAAATATTTTGAATTACAGGGTCGTAGACAAGATCTGCATATATAAGTATAAGTAATGCTGATTAAACATCTAATATTAGACATTATACTACCGTTAGAAATGACGCCCACATGAACAGATGTTAAAATATATTTAATTCTGTCATCCCATTTTTTTTACCGAGGACATCTGCGTATAAATCGCCAACCCGTCAAAATAATACAAAGAACACACCACAAAGATATCAGAAATGTGTTAAAAAATACATACTTACAGCATGAAAAATAGCTGTATTTACTACGGGAATTTTAGTTTTTTGTATTACAAAAGTATTGTTTCTCTCTAGAATGGAGAAGAAAAGTGACGACGTCAATTTTTTTTTGTTTGGAAACCTACGCAGTGCCGCCAACGTAAAATGATTAAAAGAATGACATTTTTATCATTTTACGCTGTCTAGTTTTCCAAACCTCTTAATTTTCTGCCATTCTGTTATTTACATGTGTTTGGATCTTTCTTTATATTGTGTTTATCTTCTATTTCAATAATTTAATTATTTTTAAAACAAAAAATTGTCTACATATTCTTTTCATATTTTGCCGTTGGTGAGACTGTGCAGGTTTCCAAACAAAATTTACGTCACACTTTTCTTCTTCATTATGAATATTCGTATATACAGAATAAAATAAAACACCAGTTACGTATTGTGTCGTTTTATTGCACACACAGCTAGAAAAACCCATCTGCTGCCAACTTATGGTAATATAATTAACTTAGTTTTTTTTGATGTTATTCAAGAGTTTGAATAATTTTGTATTGTCTTAAAATAATGTCTGTCAAAATCACAAATGAAAATCGCTTATTGTACTTAATGCACCCTAATGCACCAAGTAAATGTGGCTTAAATAATGATAATGTCATTATTTTGTTTCTGTCATTTATTTCCCATAGAACTAATTACATAATTTGATATTTGAACTAAAGAAATCTATGAGCACAATATCTTCTGTCTCCCCAAGCAGGGTTCCGATTGCTGCAGTATAATTTTAGGTTTGTTTTGTTTGTAAGAACGGAGTGCATCTGAAGGGTGATTATGGGCTTGGTTTAGGGTGTGTTCGCTTTAGGGGAGATTGATCGATACGAATTGATGACACCCGTTGTTAAATGAAATTAACTTAGAATAACAGCTGTTTCCATTCCGTGAACATGCATCTCGAGTTTTTTTTTAATGATCTAATTCACTTATGGAATAATTTTTATGACCTTGCCGCTATAAAGTGGATGTATATGTAAGGAGCAGAACATCCGAAATTCATAAAACTGTCATCACGACCGCTGACAGGCCCGTCCAATAACCTTACTTTTCCCCTCTACGATGTTGTACATATGTAGAACGTAGGTGTCATTATAAATGTGTGTATATACTACTATCTTCTTTCATTGATTTTCCCAATTTAATATTTTAATTGTATTAACTTAATTTTCTATTATGATTAATTAAAAATTTCAATTCCCGTCATTTAAATTGTTTGTTTACGTGGTTGGCTACATCTAATGTATGTAACCAAAGAACCCTACCTAAGTTTCTTTTAATTTCATATTTGGTGTAGTTAATACTATTATTTTGTTAGGTTAGAATCTATCTGTCACATTGACACGCCAATACATCTAACGTGAAGTGTTTGTATTGAGACTATGATTGGGGCTATGAGGTCCACCCCAACTATGGAACTAATTAATGATTCGGCAGAACTTCCATAACACCTGAGAAAAACAAAAAAAAACATGGAAAGCGACAGCCAACATTATATATCAAAGTTTTCGTTTCTCATTCCGTCTACGTTTACAAATAATATAAAATTTATTTACCTCAATTATCTCATAGCGTTACGATCAATTTCGTCCGCATATGTTAATAAAATAATTACAGAAACCTTAAAAATTACATACATGTATCCGGAATAACTTGTGTAATATTTCGATACCAGTCAGTGTTCATAATCGTTTGAGAAAGGACATTCCAGTTTCCAATGTTACGATTGTACACATGCACGTGAAGTTAGGATGTATAATTTTGTAAATTAACATCACTGCGCGCACGAACAAAATTAGAATACTTTCACAACTTCTTCACGGAAACTGGTATACGATCACATTTTATTTATACCTACATTTTTACATTATATATTACCACTGCCTTGTTCGATTATATAGATCACTGAAGGATATCTGCACACATAAATCTTAGAAAAGTGAAAGGTATGATAAATTTGAAAATGGCCGATTCACGAATGTCACTAACGAATGCCAACTGTTATTCCCAAAACAAACTATTCGTGAAAGATGTATCAGATGATATTCCCAACTACTCTTAGATATATTAATTATAATAATAATGAGAGTATGAGAAGGAAAAAAAACAGCCTTACTACTGATAGGATTACTAGTCTGAACATAGCAAATGTATAGGTATAATGTGAAATCGATGGAGACTGTTGTCGTTCAAGCTTCGTTGCACACTGTCGAATAACAATTATTATTGAATTTCATCTTGTATAACATACAAACGGTGTATAATAATAAAATATTACGTCATAAGTATTTATAAGTTGCTAGGCTAAACTAGAATTAGAATTTAGAATTCTTTTGTAATTTTCAACTGGTAATATGCATTTGAACATGCACACATTTAAGGTTATATTTCGTAATGTTATTAATCTAAATAAATAAGAAAGAGCATGGAATCAAGATGTGATTCTTGTGGCATATCCCAAAATACCTGACGTCAAATGCTATTGGTCAAATATCAATCGAATTCATAATTAGAGTAAGCTATGAATATTACAACTTAGTTGGTACCACATATTTTTATAACTGTCAATGAAGTGTGACATCAAATTATAATAACTGTCACACGTGATTGTAAAAAATATGGTTAAGATTGCATTATCAAATTGTACGCCACTGCGTACTGCCAACTTTACTATTAAAGAAGGTTTGACCTTTCGCACAATTATTTAAATACATCCTATGCCACTTAAATTAATATTTTTCTCCACCTTAATTTCAAACAATTTAATTACATGTCCAACCCTATCTAAAAAAAATTGTTTTATTTCGAATTAATTCTTTTACAATTTCCCTTCATGCGTTACGTATCTGTTGAATCACGTCACGGGAAACAAACGACTACGAGACGTCTCGCATGGCTGCTTATGAAATGGAAAATAAATTATATCGTCCCTGGTGCATCCGGACAAGGTACAAATAACGAAATAACCTTCAAAATTTTGCCTTATATAAGTGATGGTTTAAAGAACTAAAACATTGAAGTTACTATTGAAACTACGGTTAAGTATTTATCTTTTTTTAAATGAGGCGAAACACTTATATCTATTATAACTTGAAATAATAAAAATGCAGAATGAATAATGAGAGAAAATAAACAAAAGAACGTAATCACATCATCGGGACTATATTCTCTATTACATCTTGAAAACGTCAACTTAACTGTATTGTTTCTTGTCTATATACCTAAAATATCTAATAGTTCACTTGGTCTAATATGAAAGTACAGAATAGTTTTAACTCTTAACAGTTACTTATTATTTTATGTAATAAGAATAAAAGCAAAAAAATATTCTTAAACCCAACGGCATATAAGAATCTATAGATCGTGATCAATTTAAACTGTCTGAGGTTGGTATCCAACTATATAGTTCATATTACCTTTCGTTGGATTGAATACACCCTATTTGTCATTCGTGTTTACCGCAGTTATTATTATTTTTGCTTCCTTCTTGTATTTAAGTAAATATTTTGATACCAACCTTGTTGGACAGTTGAGATTGAATATTGTGTATAGTACCTCCTCATATTTTAATTGACAATGTACCTTTACCCTACATATGAGTTCTGTCTTTCCATGCTGTAACCTTCCTTTTCTTTAATACATTTCAATTTGTTTTTCATCGCACCGTGTAAGTAGGTGCTTTGTAAGTTCTATCGAAAAACATTTTTACTTCGCAGTTTCAAACCAGCTAAATAGCAGTGCCAATAATGTTCTTGTAAGTATTACAATCTTTTACGAATCGCATTTTGATGTGTTTGCAGAATAATCATTGTATTTCATTGCATCCTGTTTTAAAGTATACGTTTCCTAAAATAAAGAATGTTCTTTCGTTGCAGCAAGCAACAGTATAATGTGAAATCATAAAACAGCTTTAAATATCTATATTTATTTAATCGCATGAATTTTTTACCAGTGATGATATGATACAAATTAGTACCATGCACAAATAATAAATTTTCGTCGTAAAACAATTTACTAACATAATTAGCGCGATTCTCATAATACACAGCACGATTATTATTAGTCTGTGATGTAGGATGCAAAGGTTATCAACTCTTAATTTTTGGCAAAACATCCATGTTTTATGGAGTTGCTCTCATCCGGAAAAGATTACATCATATTCTTACGCATATGTATGTGGACTGGGAATGAATCACTTAGGAACAATATTAACATAGGCTTTGTTCCATCTGGACAGGCTGTGTCAGATGGTCAGGCGCATGCGCGTTGCGCAATTTGTACCATACACAGGTGTTTATTGCAATGCTTTTACGCAATCCGCATGGCTCTGACACTCAGCGAGTTCTAGTTGAAACTACGCTATAGTTTTATAAGTTGCAGTCCATCCATAGATACGTCAAAATTTAAGATTTATTTTTTTAAATTGTCAAACAACAAAAGTTACTTGTTTCTATTATAGTATTTAGGATTTATTTTAGAATTTATTACACTGTTTTATATAATTTTGAAAAGAATACACTGGAACACCAATTTGGTTGAGACAACTACCAAATTTTGGTTAATTCAACTAAAATCTACGTTTAAATACGATATATTTTATTAATTTTAAATATAATCTTTTAATCAAATGTACGGTTTAGTCATTACTAAATACATATAATAATTAAATACTTTGTTCATCAAATCAGGAAAACAAAGACACTCATAAATTTATTGTTATTTCTCATAACACATAATATACTTTTATTTATTTTATTATTTCTTTTTGATCTATCCAAATCAACTTGCAAGGGTGAGGTCGTCGCACGGCTACAGGGAGAGCCCTACCCTACCGACTCGATAGAATCAGCTAAACGTCTCGTTCCACTCCTATGAACTCACATTGCAAGTCGCACGAATCTTATGTGCTTTTCCACATCATTTATCTAAGTTAATAGTTCCTACTTTCTGACACGTGTGTATGGTTATTATGCATAATATCCCATCTCTTAATGAGCATAGTTTTGGCGCCATCTATAAGAGAGTAGACTATTATTTGTTCCTTACCGATATGAACACGAATGTGGTATTTTACTCCCCTATCGATGATGCATACTCTTCCAAAACAACTTTTCTTGGATGAAAATGATACTGGATTTATTTAACTCAAATAAATGTATGAGTACATTAATCGTTTTAAAATTCTGAAGTTGAGACAATATTTTCCTTTAAGAAACAAAATATTTTCTGTCAATTTTTAATTCTACCAATTATAATACTTATAGTTACAGTGAATATTTTAAGTAAACAATTTGTTTCATTGTACAAACTAGATTTTCCTAATTTAGTTGCAACGCCGGCTGATGATGACGTTATGGAGGCGCACTACTTAGATAGTAATGCTTCGTGCGACATCGTATAGCTTCCTTGCTGTTGGGGAGACAGCACAACGCCGCACGAACTAGAACTATTTTAGCAAGTATCCACCCAAAACGTCATCATTAGTAGCCCCTCTGTAGTTGGAATAACCACTCAAATAGTTAACTCAAACAAATAACAAAAATAAATTGACTTGACTTGAACAAATCGGTCTTTCAGTATAGAAAATAGAAAGATATTTTTATTATGCGATATTGAACTTATTTAACCCTCGACAAGCTGAAACAGTAATTTAGAAACTCTGTGCATTGTGCATTCTGTACAAGTTTCCCATTTATTTTTGAATTTCCACAGAAATTCGCATAAATATATACACACGTACCATAAAATCACTGGCACGAAGTAAATTGCGTACATTGGATTACGTACTTAAAATGCTATTTGAAATATGCCTGAAATTAAAACGGCACGTGCTTAGAATCAAAATACCTATTTTTATGATTCCTAAAATCGCAATATTAATTGCTTTAGTAAACATTAAACATACATTGCGGCCACACATCATGCAAACATGTGTATGCCTTTGTATTGCTTTCCTAAATACCAAATTATTTGGGCATAGTATTTACGGAGTAAGTACGGCCTCGTATGAGGTAAGAAATAACTAAAATGCAGGAACGCCAACGTAAATAATAGAATATGGGATTGTTTATCGTCAAGGTCACTGGATGCTAAGTTGAGCTGAAAGAAACTAGGTTTTTGCAAAAATTATATTCCATGAAAATTTAACATAGATATTTCTATGTAAAAGAAACTTTCGTTTGTTCCCTGGTTTATTGGCGGTCATTCGACATTTTGAAGGAACTGACACCTACACAAAGATTAAGAAATGCTGACTACCTCCAAATTTTATTATTAATCCCCTTTTCCATGGATGTTGTTTCTTTTATGTTTCGTAGCATGTACGTGGATTCACATTACTTAATACATGATTTAATATCACGTTATATGTAGATAAATGATTATAGGAAGAAATACATAACCCAAGTGACAGTTCGCTAACAGCTTATAACAACTGTGATAACTACCACGATAAGCGCCTGCGCATCATGTGCGAAATTTAAATACGTGTACTTCCATTTCGATTCTAATGTCACTGTTCGAAGTGATTTATATAGAATGAAATTTTCATAAAATATCGATTGTTGCATTTTCAAATTATTTGTTGTTTTCCTGTGCCGTGGAGCAAATTTAAAGTTGAGCGACAATATAGGAAATTTGAAGTGCAATCGAGGAATTTTAGAGGAGCGTAGAGACCGAACCAGAGGGTGTGCACATTTGAAATTTTCAGCGTGTTCTGAGCATATATGGCTAACTATGCCTGCAAAGTTTCACGCGATTCGCCTGCCTAGAACTGTATAGATATTGTCAAAAGTATGACAAAAATACTTAA
>JARFOC010000010.1:113973-194583 GCA_031763485.1 Osmoderma eremita
AGTTCTGGGTAGCCGAATCGCGTGAAACTTTGCAGGTATGGTAAGCCATATATGCTCAGTACACCCTGAAAATTTCACCAGCCTTCACCCTCTGGTTCCGCTCTCTCCGTAGTTATCTTTGGAATATAAAAATTTAATTGTCAAGGAATAAGTATAAATAAAGTATAAGGTATAAATATTCATTTATATGAATAAAAAATTTAATTTTAATTACTGTTGGCATACAAAAAGCGGAAATCTAATTCACGTGCTTACATATTTAAAATGTAACTTAAATGTTATATTTCTAACGCTTCCGCTCCCTGACAAAGAGCATATGCAATATACTAAATATCCCGATAAACATCATAATCCGTCGTGGATTCTTCCGATATAGAAAGTTCAGTAGCTATACCTCCCTTTCACTTGACTCGAAAGTAATTTCTACGGCAAATGAAACTTCCTTATACATCTTTAACAATTTCGACCGCATCGTAACACATGCTCGCTTGTTCAGAAGAAATTAATGGCCTGATCATTTTCTAATACAGTCGCGAAAATATTTTAATGAGAAAGGAAAAAAAAATCATGTGTGAAAATTATTGTATGGTCAGGCTATTACCTAGTATCAATATATATTTTTATTTTAAACATAAGCGATTTTTATTTTCGAAGCGGGGCTAGCAATTTCGATTTCAAGAAATTATCCAATTAAATTGGATTCTAAGCTGATCGACTTATGTACATATTGAAAGGGTATTTGTCCCTATTTCAAAGTATATGATGATTTTTTATGTAATGTTTGTTCTTTTGTCCAGACTGCGACAAATCGAAAATAAACCATCTGCCCCGCTGTGGGGCTGATTGTTCTTTTGTTGTGGTGGATATTTGTGACCTCATTTTATCAAAACATTTTAGGTCTTATTAATAGAAAGACTGGTTTTATAAAAATTTGAAGTTTTAAAAACGGAAATAAAAATTTAAGAAAAATTGTGGGCGTCCCCCAAAATAGTTAAAACTTTCAAAAATTAAAATTTTAAAAACAGTAAAGGGGGCTCCCCCCAAAATAAAAATAAAGGTAATAAAAAAGGAACATAGAATTTAAAAAAAGTAAATGGGGCCCCCATAAAAATTAAAAGTCGCAAAAATAAAAAGTAAAATAAATGGGGGCTCATAAAAATTATCTCACAAAAATGAAAACAAAAAGGGGCGGCTCATAAAAAAATTGAAAGTTCAAGAAATGAAAATAAAAATTTGAGAAAAATAAAATACAGGGCGGCACCCTCTCCGGCGCAAAACTAAAATTTAAAAAACAGCAAAGGGGGCCCCCTTAAAAATTAAATCACGGAAATGAAAATAAAGAATAAAATGAAAAAAAAAGAATAAAATAAAGCGGGCCCCCCAAAAAAAATAAGTCTAAAAAATGCAAATAAAAATAGGAAAAAAATACGGGACGGCGCCCAAACATAAAGTTTTAAAAATTACAAAAAATGCCGCAAAAACATAAGACACAAAAATAAAATTTAAATTAAAAAACAAAATAAAGGGGGTCCAAAAAAAGTCTAAAAAACGAAGTTAAAATTAAAGAAAAATAAAGAGCGTCCCCATGTTTTTTTTTTATATAAGAGCTTTTTATAAAACTAGACTAATATGACCACAAAATAAAATCACAAATGCTTTTAACAAAAAATAAAACTTGTGAAAATCGTGAAAACCCAAGAAAAAACACTGCAAATACTTATAAGTACATAAAATTATTATTCGAAAAGGGCCCGTTTCTTACATTGGTAAATCTTTTGAGAAAATAAATGCGAAGAAATCAGTGCTCATACTATTATAAGACGATTGGTTGAAAATGAATTGAATGATCTATCAGCGTGGAAAGTTCCGCTCCCAACCAGGAAAGATATTACAGCGAGACCGCGTTGTGGGATGTGAAAAATTGGAGGAACATTCTCCGGTCGTTAAAACAAAATTAAATCTTGTTTCGCAGGATTGTAGAGGTTGTGTTCTTCGTCGCCTAACAAAGAACTTGACCTCGCTCGATATGCAAGAAAGACGATTAAGTACGATACAATTGTTTATTTTGACTGTACATCAATTTGTAATTCTAACACCTATTATTTTGTCCGCCATTGGCATTTTTTGGCGTTTTTCTTTTTTATTCTTATAACATTATATTTGCATATGGTTTTGTAACTTACAAATTCTGTGTTTTCGATGTAAATATTACATTACATACGCTACTTCGACATAATATTTCAGGAAATGTTTGATATCTATTTTGTTACACCTATTTTTTTCCCGATCACTATATTGGATTTTTTATACGAATTTATGAACGATTTATCCGTCGAAATGACGAAAGATTTCAATGGTAATCCACACTTCTCGTTTTCAGGCGCCCAGATTAGCACCAGAGCTAGAATTCATGCAGGCTCTCATAACGATAGGTAAACTCTTAAGTTCGATACCAACGAAAGAGGCGAAAACCACGAGACTGGTCGCCGAACTGACAACCCTAAACCTAAATTTACCGGCGAGGGTTTGGCTTCCCCTTAATAGTGATAGTCCTCACCACGTTGTTAGGATACCTCCACAAGTTTCCGCAGTGTTGAACTCTAAAGATAAGGTAAATACTCATACAATCATAATGGAGGATAATATTATTAACACCTTTACTGTGAGTCATATATTATTATTCACCGTTATAAAGTAAGCGGCCAATATGTTTTTCTTTGCTGTGACAGTTAATTATCAACAATCACGCTATATCACTTAAGCAAATAAGTTTGTAGGGTTTTTGTATAATATAACGCTCGAACTTATTTGGTTACCTGATAGTAATAATAATATTCCATTAACTCTATTTCTCGTATCGATTAATTTGATTTCACCAAGTTCTACCTATTTCCTCGTATTGATTTTTAACCTCTTAAAGAGCTTTGAAATTTTAGGCTCCTTATATCATATACGTCGAAGTTCTGGAAGTCGAGGACTTGTACACGTCTCCGGTACCTGCTAAAATCATGAACACTTTGCGCCACACTAAATCCGAAGAGAATCTCGGTGGCGACACGGCCTCTCTCTCCGCGTTCAGCATGTGCGGAATCATGTGCGACGACAATGACCCCGATTGGAGCCAGGAAGATGACGAAATTTCACAACAGGTAAGTCGCCTTTCTATCCTCTGCATAATATGGTGTTCATCCGCAAGTGGATACCACACCACTTTACGCTATACGAATTCAACGGCTACCACAGATACCCGGAAAGTTAAAAATTAAATATTTGCTCAAAGAAAAATTACTTGTATGCAGTTCATGTTGTTTTACGTAAGCGTTAACACTACAAAGATCATGACGCAAAGAATAACAACTCAATTCCATAATTAAAAAAAAGTACCGTAATTGGGATACAGAATTAAAAAAAGAAAGTGAAAGTAAATGTACTAAAGTGTAGTGTAATTGCTTGTTTTCAAAACATGTTCTCGTATTGTTATTTACATTTTCTTACGATACAGCCTAATGAACGTTAAATACACTTGGAATTTCCATTGTGTTTTCATCTTAGCCCTCTATCTTTTTACCGTTAAATGTAAGGCTGTTTGAAGTCAAGTTGTTTTCATTCCCTTTTTGTTTCTCCCAACTTTTCCTGTCCATTAGTAGTCTCTTAATATTTTCCCATTGAATACCCTTGATTTCCCTGATTGTGCTTCCAGGTCTTCCTCGGTCTTCCCTTCTTTCCTAACACTTTCGTTTCAAAAACTCTTCCTATGTAGTTGTCTTGTCCAAATCGCCCTGGCTGATTTAGTTCTCCACTATTTCTTGATTTATACGTTCTGTCTTTAAATTCCCTCTGAATGTTTCATTTCTCATCATATCTCTTCTCGTTTTTCCTTCTATTTTCCTCTGGAATCTCATTTCCACCAAAAGCTGTGAAATCGACAATAACGTACAGCAGTGAGGCATGGACACTAACAGAAAATCAAAAGCAAAGAATGAACTTTTGATTTTCTGTTGGTGTCCATGCCTCACTGCTGTACGTTATTTACAAAATTTATATTTAATAGTTAAAAATAGACGCCAATAACATCGATGGCGTTTTTACTGCCACGGCTCGACTCAGGCTGTAAGAATGAGTACCTGGAAGTCAAATTCTGGGGTAATAATAGGCGGTCAGCTCGTAGCGCTTGCCACGTTACAGTCCTAGTGTACCGAAAAGGCTAATAACCACGGCAGACCACACCCTGCCTTCCCCTAAGAGCCAGGAGGCTTGTTAAAAGGGGACTATTATTATTATATTTAATAGTTTACTTTTTGGTGGAAGCTTTCATATTGGTCAGCATGCCAGTTGTCAGACTCAAGATGAAACTATGACAACCAATCACACATTAAACGTAAATGTCAAAAATAACAACTGTCTAGTACATTCTATTGCAATAGCACCTGATAGTTGTCTATGATTGCATTTGAAAAATTTTAAATAATCCATATACTGCCAAACAGAAACCGCATTATCGCATAATTTTTGACAGTTCATCTAATACAGTTCATTCGTTCTTAAATGGGATTTGTGCCAATAACTGATTTCGATTAAAGTGGGTATTTAAGCATTGCTGCCAGCAAAGTGAATAACCCTATTTGCCAAATAGGGTTATTCACGGAACGGTTTTTCAAATTTTCATGGTAACATAACCTTGCTAAAAGTTGATGGAAAAAAGTTTATTTATTGAATGGCTAGTTAATTCCCTACAAATGGGTCTGATTATCTGTCATCTATGCTTAATACCGTCACGGATACGATATCTAAAAACTGTACATCATAAACATAACCTCAAATAATTATAATTACCGCAACTAACCAGCTTCTTGTTCTGGTAACTGCGGCTGCAACTGCGGTTTTCAGGAACCGTTACCGCGGTTTTCAGAAACCACGTTCTGCAAATCACAATTTTTCAGGAACTGGTGGTTCTTGGAACAAGAAACCAGAAGTCACGGTAACAGCGCTTGCTGCGATTTGATTCGCGGTACATACTAAAAGAGTTTAATTATTTCTATCTGACATTTATGAATACTTTGCGCGGATGCTATTTTGAGTTACGACATGGTTATGTAGCATACTCCGCATAACCAATATATATGATAAAAAAAGAAGACAACCAATGGGTGTCATTTCTTTGGTAACTGAATAATATGTCTATTTCAGTTTCATCACTTTTACGGTGTGTGACAGTAAATAACCGCTTTGTAGCTATCACTTGGTATCACTCTCAGATTACTACTTAAAATTAGGGACAATAATAAATTATGTCACAAGTAACAGATGTACTAAATGTAACTGACAGCTTTCAGATTGGGATTTCACATACAAATACCAACCAACTATTATTAATTTAAATTACCCAATTATTTTAACAGTTCAATTGACTACGAAGTAGCGATTTCATTCATATACATGAAAATTAATGACGTAATTGCCTACATATAGACCTATAATATATAGACTTACATATATAGACCTAAATATATATAGACACAGAATGGTCGCTCTCCGATACGTCACGCGCTTCAGCACCGCCACACCATCGAATGGCCAACTAACCTGTAATATAGGTTGGAATCTCGGCTAAACCGCGATTTTTTAATTAAGATTTATTACAGTATGTCTTGAACACATTGATTTTAGGTTAGTTTTGCACTGAAGGGACGATATGAATCCCTTCAGTGCAAAACTAACCTAAAACTAATGTGTTATACATTAACCCGCGCTAGTTCTACACTAAAGAGACAATTTATTTGTATTCGTTCAAATTATGCAAATAAATAATAGCATTTTACAATATAAAATATTCTCACTTTATTTATTTTAATTTTCGCATCACCTATAAGCCTTCTGCGCTCCATAATTAACCAAAACGAAATTGTTTAACAATAAAGCACAACTAAAAGTTACAGAAATGTAGAGCAAGTAATCTTCACCAACTGTGAATTTTCCCTCTAACCTAACTTTTTAATTACTATACACACTACACTAGTAACTAATAATTTCACACTGTAATATAAATATATGCAATAAAACCGAAATAAAAGTGCTTTCAAAAGTAATAAAACAAAGATAATAAAGCATGAGGGAATACCAGATGGAGAGAAATACAAAATAAGATCGGATAGATTCATATCCGTATCTATGATACTACCGCTAGAGGCATTGCAAGCAGCTGACTTGACTGCCGTTTGTTGTTATAAAGTATTAAGTTAGGTTAGGTTATACACAAGCTACTTTCTCATTAATAATGCTTCCATTTCATATATTTAATGGCAGATTTATTAATAATTAGCAGCTATTTAAAGCATAATTGTCAAACATTTCAAATATACCAAATATTCGATAGCTGATCGAAAACAAAATTCCCTACACCATAATGGAGTAGCATCTTCCATCAATTGATTCGTATTTTCATTCCTTTTTCATCTGATCGGAAATCCACTTATGACGTTATTTTCAATGACTGATAGATTTCAACGATTATTTTTTTCCGATGAATAAAAAGACCCGCCTATACTAGGAAAATTTGTTTTCCTACCAACTGAAATTGCAAATTTCGTCCCGTTACTTTAGTCTAGATCTTAATCATATTTTAACACGATTTATACATAACTACATATGTCAAATAGATAATTTTTGTTTCTGCAGTACACCCAACTGAAGAAATCTGCCGATAAAGACACGATATCCCAGCTAAGTCAAGAATCGAGCGACTCGCGAGAACCCCCGTTATTTATCGCAGCCGGTGAAATAAGAAGACGCCTTTCAGACTCGTTTAGAGAAGGAAAGAGCAAAACTTTTACCCACGATCCCGAGGATCCTTCAGCAGCAGCATTGAAAGAGCCTTGGCAGGTATTCAAACAAGAATTTATACAATTTTTATGTAGATACTAGTAACTGGTTGCTGTGAAACTGAGTACAATAAAAAAATCTTTACAGAAACGACTAATTTCGATTACCACCTGGGTCTTTAAACACACTGTTCGGATTACTCCTCCCGCACAAAGTATTAATTAATTCGGGACGACACGTGTTTCGGGAACACGTGGATTGCCATTATCAAGTCGGATACCGAATGGCTGCGAAGATCGCTTAAACTAGAAACATGCACCACTTTCTCCTCTCCCTTCACTCTCTTTACCTACTCCAAACAACACATGCATCATTTTTCCCACTCCGCCCTAAATGGGAGAATTCTAAGAAAGGACCGCACGCCGTCTCAAGAGGACATTTTTAACCGCTCATAATAAACCAACTAGCGCTGAGAAAGATAGAGGCGCTTCCTCGCGATTTAGGATTTAATAAATACTTTGTGCGGGAGGAGTAATCCGAACAGTGTGTTTATTGTGCTGCCCCACAGTCCTTGCTATCTTTACCTCGGTCTTTGTCTAATACGTAGTTCAGCCGATATGCGATTTGAATGTGTCATATTTGCTGTATGGAGGTCGAAATACATAACTAGCAATTAAAGTTTAAATTGAAGATTTTATTTCATTGTCGTTTAAAGTTTCACAACTTCCTTAATTTCTGAATTGCTAGTGCAAGTAAGTTTTATCTGCTTAGGATAAGGAGAGGCGAGTACGAGAAAGTTCACCATACGGCCACCTCTTAAATTGGAAACTATTATCGATTATAGTAAAGTGCGGTGACGACTTACGTCAAGAATTGATGGCTTCGCAACTGCTACAGATGTTCAAAAAAATTTGGCAACTGGAACGTGTCCCTTTATGGGTTCACCCCTACAAGTAAGCTCCTACGTCGAGGAATCAACTTTGAATCTCATTCTTACAACTTGTCTTGCAGGATATTGTGTTTATCGAACGACAGTGGACTTATCGAGCCGATTTTGAACACCGTCTCGCTACATCAGATCAAAAAGAACTCGCAATTGTCCCTGTTGGAGTATTTCACGCGAGAATACGGGCCCCGCACTTCCGAAGCGTTTCTATCCGCGCAAAATAATTTCGTGCAGAGCTGTGCCGCCTATTGCCTAATATCCTACTTAATCCAAGTTAAAGACAGGTAAAGCAGTACGTCTTGGATGTTAAAGTGTCCCTTGTTAATATTTTTTCGCTTTTAGGCACAACGGTAATATTTTACTTAGTAGCGACGGACACTTGATCCATATCGATTTTGGATTCATATTATCGACGTCTCCGAGAAATTTGGGCTTCGAAACGTCGCCGTTTAAACTAACTACGGAATTTGTTGAGGTTATGGGTGGCATGGAATCGGATATGTTTAAATATTTTAAAATATTAATATTGCAAGGTTTACTGGCAGCTAGAAAACATCAAGAAATGATCATCCCGCTCGTGGAAATTATGAGATCAGGTATGTATACAGAAAAAAAAATTATTAAATTTTACACTTTCTAAAATAAATTAAAATTATTTATGCTCAGATGTATTACATATTATTATTGTTAGAGCCCTGCATACCCGCGGATATCCTCTAAATTTTTGCGGGTGCGGATATTTTAATTTAATAACACTAAAAAGCATACATGAGGCGTCCGTCAAAATGTTCGGTTTAATCGGGTTTTTTTACTACTAAAGGTGAGTTAGAGTATTTGTGACAACGCTAGAGTGAATTTTCTTGGAGTGGAAGTGGCGCAGAAAGAGTTTTTAAAATAAACGAACGATATAGTGTTTTCTTACTTGCTATTTTGCAAGTTTTTTTTTACGAAGAAAGGAAAATGAAATAGAAACGACGACCACATGTACAGTGGATACGCAACAAGTAGTACCGAATTCTAATCGTCGACAATTCCAACATTTTCGAATTTCTTCTGACACCTGCAACGGGCATTCCAATGCTAAATGTTATATACACACATTATGTGAATTTTGGTGACAACGATTAAAGGTTATGTGTATTTTATTTCAAAAAGTATCTCATAAACGCCCGCTGGTGGTGTATTTTCAAAAAAAGTTTGACACTATGCCTACATGCTCTATGTGCACAATCTCCAGTCGCAAAGTGTGTAGAGCTTGCTCTGCCTACGCTACTCCATTATAAACGAGCTCCCAAAAATGAACTCTCAATAAACGAACGCAATAAACACTGGAAGAGTATATCGAGTAAAAGGATTTGAATAAACGAAGTCGGCTTAAGATGCGGATAGAGTACGCAGAATTTTAACTTCTTCATTTTGGGCATTCATGTATGTATAAATAATTGTAGTACTTGGAGGACGTGGAATTACCATCAGCAGCTTCCATTTCAATTTTTTTTTATAATAGAATATTTGTTTATATTTGCATCTTTAAAAAAACATTTGCTCCAAATGTATTTCTTATATAATATTTATCATAATTATGAAATGCTGATATGGTTCGGATGCGGATAGGAAAAGAAGTATCCGCGCAGGGCTCTAATTATTGTCACTAATTTAGCTTTCGGTCATAACCTTGGGTTCGATACAATATTTTGTGCTCTTTCCAGTCAGGTAAGATAGGTTGCTGTATTTTCACAAACAAAAGAAAAGCAAATGACAGTTTGATTTTCTTAAATTGAACACTCTGTATTTTTCTGCATATTTAGATAATTTATTAAATTTTGGATGCAGCGTTTATGTCTTTTCTTTGGGCAATACATAACATAATTTTAAAAAGAAACGCAAATTACATAAGTAAGCTTTGGAAATGTGAAATATCGACATAATTTATTGTGCGGAGCTCAGATGGGCATCAACAAAAATGGTGGACATTTTGAACAAACTTTTTGATTTTTGTTTTTCTAAAAAAAATCAACCAACCTGTATATGCTCGCTAAATTGCGTCAAAATATTAAAAATTATTATGATTTTTGAAGTGGGCCGATAACGACTCATTCAGCAGATGCGCTATTAAAATACGTGCCAGCATTTTAAGTATCTTTATTTGAGAACAATACAAAGTAACGTTCATCGTTTGTGATATTTCGCAAAGCATTTATCGTGTGCAGGTACGGAGCATTTTTCACGAGATCTGACTGTCTTGCTTTTAAAAATACAACGTCGACGTAGCAGGTTGCGTGAAATAATATGTTGCTTGCCTACTTAGCGGATTTAGTAAGAAGAGTTTGATAATCTTTATGGTCCTGGAGCTATAATCCTCGCAACTAAACAACCGACTTTTGACATGTCGTTTCATGATATAGTTGCCACAGCATTGGAAAGTGTATCATGTGATTTGACAGATATAGATAGGTTATGGTTAAAAAACTATCAAAACTAAATAGAACGTCGAAACAACTAGCGTCAAGTAAGTGCGTTGCAAACATACCTTATCTATGTAACTCGCAACACCAATTGAAGAAATACTATGCGGACGAAATGTCACTAAATTTGGCATTACTGTGCATTTGCTGAATGTAACGTTGTATTTCGTTATGTTGGTATGATTTTAGCATTATCGCTGGCAAAAGTCGGCTGTTTCGTTGAGAGAACTATAGTGGAGGTTCCCAGAGTAATGACAACTTCGCGTCGAAATTCCAAATTATCTATCGAAATTTCTTACATACAACCATTCGTTATTCATACAACAAGCATTCGCAAAAGAATTGGCACATACCATTTTGTTTTAAATTCGGTATTTTGCAATGCTTTTGTCTTATTGATCCACTGTATTCCTAAACTTATATCTACTTATAAGATGGAATTGTGTAATATTTATTTTAGCTTTTTGTCTTTTACAAAGTAAGTTTTTTGGTTTTGAATTGGATGTAAACTAAATTTATTGGAAAGCAACCTAATTACACTATTGTCCTTCTACTTCATTTTTTATGTTAGTTAATGGAAAATTTTCCAATCTGTTCTCTCGCACTGTTTCGGTTCCACTTATGCCATTTTTCGAATAAATAATCAACATTTGTAAAAAAAAAAGATTTTTAAAAAATTAAGGAGAACAGTGTTCCCACAAAACGTTGTTTCCGCAAAATTCGGAACAAGTGCTCCGCATAATCCTACTTTGCTTTTACGTTGATTGAAAGATTTGTTTAAAGACCCTTTGATGTATAAATGCGTTTTCATATAAATTTCACTGAATTATTTACTGTTGTACATATAGTTCTCGTAATTAAACAACGGACTTTTGACATAGAACGACAAAATGCAAATATATGAGTGCGTTGATAACTTGCCTTACTTATGCAACTGGCAACGCTCTAATTGAAGAAATCCTACGCAGACGAAATGTCACTAGATTTGACATTAGTATGCATTATCCAGCAAATGCATAGTAATGTCAAATCTAGTGACATTTCGTCCGCGTAGAATTTCTTCAATTAGAGCGTTGCCAGTTGCATAAGTAAGGTAAGTTATCAACGCACTCATATATTTGCATTTTGACGTTGTATGTCGAAAGTCGGTTGTTCAATTGCGAGAACTATAAAATACACACCCTGTGAGATAAACTGTAACGTTTTCAAAAGTCTCGAAGTTTGAATATTCACTTATCAATAATATTTACTTTCTACGATCCTCGTACAACAAACACTGTCATCATTTCCCATCATATTCTGCCCAATATAATAGGTCGGCAGCAACCCATTGTACATAAATAGCAATTTATTTATTTTCAGGTTCGCAATTACCATGTTTCAAGTCCGGAACAGCCACCGTTCAGAACTTGAAAAACAGATTTCACTTAAACATGACAGAGGAGCAGCTTCAACACGAAGTCGACAGAATGGTCCAAGCCAGCATTCACTCTTTATCGACAAAGTTGTACGATAATTTCCAATATTTTACGAACGGAATACAATCATAACCAAACGAAAAGTCTGTAGTATGTTGCTAAGTTATAAACGCATATGAATGAAAAAATATAAAACTATGATTACATAATATCCCCGTTATATTTGTTGAGGAACGATAGTAATATTAACGATGTTAGTGTATTTTAATATTAAAATGAGTATATGTAGTATGTTTTAATTTTGGAAACGCGTCAAGTCAATTCTTTTACTAATTTGATGGATTCGTATGTATTTTAAAATCGCAACGTCTAAAATACCGAATCTTGGTCACTCTATTTTGTTATGCTGATTGCCATTACGTTTTAGCTATTAATAATTGATGACGTAAAATAGAATTAGTAAGACCGAATGCTCAAAAAATTATTAATCAGCATGAGAGACCGGAAATCTAATATATCTATGAAAATGCTATTAGTTTAAGTTGAAAAGAACTCGTGATCTGAATCAAAAGAAATCGAAATGTTGCCATTGTTATTTAAATTAATTAACTGTACATAGCGGAGTAATTGATTATTATAAATAAATAAATAAGTAAGTGTAGTTACCAACAGGGTGCACCATATTGTACTGTAGTATATCTTTTTTATAAAGAGCAAGTTTTTATATAAAATTCAGGAAATTCTATAACTAACACTCTGTATGCATGGATATGAAAACAAATCTGTGTTTCATCCTAACATTTTATGTTGTTGGGGAACCTGGAGGAATCGCTTCAATCAGTAGAATCCTTAATTAAACACTTTCCCATTACAATTCTGATGTAACCATAGCCAAATATAGAATATAGAACGAGCATAAGTATGCGCGATATTCGGGTCACATCGGAATCGCAATTTTGACGTGTGACAGGCTCGTAATAAAACAATTTAAACGTAAAACAGAGTCGTCCGTAAATTGATACCAAATAAAACATAACTGATTTTTTTTTACAAAACTATTTTACATTTTCATACCGTATGTTGCTTTTCTACTTTGAATCGTATCTTGTAACGAGTTTTTTAATACCAGCATCATAGAATTCTGCCGCCATTACATTAAGAAAAGTGGTGACGTATTTGTTTAACTCTTCATCGGTTTGAAACCCAAAAACTCTTTTAGTTTGGTGAAGAGATGGTAGTCACTAGGGGCCAAGTCGGGGCTGTATGGGGGGATGATCGATAATTTCCCAACGAAACTTTTCAAGGACTTGCTTCGTTTTCACGGCAACATGTGGCCGAGCATTGTCATGGAGAAGCACGATCCGCGCTTTCGATTCTTAATCGACCGCCGCACTTTCTTCAGTGTCTCGCAGTATGCATCTGCGTTTATACTGGGCATTCGCGGCATGAACTCGATAAACAAAATTCCCCTTGCCTGTCCCAAAACACTGTTGCCATTAATTGTCGAGTTGAGATCGCTTGCTTGATTTTTTTCGGTCTAGTCGGTGAACCCAGCATGATGCCACTACATTGACTGACGTTTAGTTTCAGGTGTAGCATAAGAAACCCACATATCATCCCCTGTCATAATTTGGGAAAGAAAGTTATCTCCTTTATTTGAATAGCGCTCTAAAAAGCTTGAAGCAGAGGCCATGCGTTTCTGTTCTTCTGTGAGTATGCGAGGAACCTACCTTGCGTACTTCAGATGAATTGCGACAACTTCGTGGATAATAATGCGAGACACGTTTGGGAAATTATTACTAATGTCCAACGCCGATCTTGCTAAACCAATTCGTCGACAGACTGCAACAAATCATCCGTAATGATGGAGGGGCGGCCACTTCGTTCGTCATCATAGGCATTCTCTCTTCCATCATTAAAGTTTTAGACACCAATGACACACAGATGAGTCATCATGACATCACCGTACACATCTTTGATTTGCCGCCATTTTCAATTGACCGCACATTTTTAGATAGCGAATTACAGCCCTCACTTTGCGAACGGGGGCACGCTCAAATAATTTTTTTTTACATTTTGATCGCTCACCGAAACAACATTGACCATCAGAATGCGATGCGAACTTGTACGCAGTTAGCAGGCGACTGACTGAAACTAGTTAACCATGAGTTAGATACCTGCCACCATCAAAATGGCGTGCAAACAAACGGGTATCAGTTTCCGAGCGGCCTTCGTACAAACACATCAATTAAATGGAATGAAATCGTATTTTTATGGCAAAAAAAACTTGATCGATATTTCATTGCCTTAAATGATTAGGCTCATACCTGTTTCATAATCGTGATAGTGTTAGCGGTCATGTTGCTTGTGGTCACACTCGATCGAAATACATCAATCGCTGCCCCAATGTTTACAACGCGTTCACGCAACATGTTTAGTGTTTCTGAACGCTCATCTCAGGATAGGATTTGTTGTGATTGCGGCTACAGCTGGAAATTTAAGTGTAATAAACACTTTGAGGTTATGGCGTTACTGTGTGTTTTTCTTATTTTTTGTTCACTTAAATTTGCTATGGAGAATGAAATATTTTTTATGGAAGACGATTATACTTTAGAAAATAGTAACAACACCATATTGAAACATATCATGTATGATTTATTTAAACAAATTTTTAGTCCGAGCTTTCAAAGTAATATTCCCTCGAAGAATAAGAATTACTTCGAACAGACTGTTCCCATATATTGAAATGATCAATTTTATGTAGGATGTTTTATTCGTTTCTGTTGCAATATACAACGCCCCTTCGTATTTACACGAGAGTTCGAAATAAGCCATTTCTTAAAACCGTTATAATAGATATAGGTTATGTTTTCCGCTGTATTTCAAACGTAAATAAAGCAAGTTTCATATCGGCTGGAAAAAATGGCGTCTACTTAGTAAATATGCTACATACAACGCTGGCCTTCGGAGAAAAACACTCAACAGTTGACTAAACGTTGTGCCGAACGCAACCAATGACTTAATGTTAAATTTCGCGCCTTATAAGAATTTTAAATTAGCAATTCGTAGCGAACTTATTATCTCAATTATAGTTTGAAAATTAAGGAATTTTTATTACTAAACTGTCATTCGACAGTTACAGAATTTGTTAGATTACAATCTCTGTTTTGTTTGAATTTACAAGATGAATTTTCAATAGGTTATAAAATTATAATCGCAGATTTTGAAGAGGCTCCAATTTACCTTTGCCCATAACAATTTCAAGATTTTCGTATAAAAACCATTTCACTTCTAGTCTGCTAAATCCTTTAATTCTATCAATACTCATGAATTCTGGCTTTCGAACTGTGATTTGGGAATTTTCTCGAAGGAGTATTTCCGACCAAACTCGTCCAGCTAGTTTAAGCCTCTTATTGGAATTTTTACGAAATTTCAATTTATAAGCACATTCTAATTCAATTTTACGAGACCCTAAAAGATGAACTATCCATCTATCAGCAACTGTTTCTTCCTGTTGGTTGGCAAATATTGGGTTTCCTCAAATACTGGGACCAGGTAGATTAACTTAACGGTACCTCTTTTGTTGAGCGCTATAATGCCAAATTCTGCGGCAGCTCTATAAATTGAAACGCAATCTCCGTTTATCCTTTTTACTGTCGGGTAAGTTTCAAATTTCACCGCCATTTTTCTGGGGTTCTTTTACGTTTTCGCGGCATAGTTACAAATTGCCGACGTAGGGTAATAAGAGTCACATGACCACCGTTACTCCAATCCCATTAGTTCAAAGATTGACGGAATATGTCGGTAATTTTGAAATTTAACAGCCATTTTAACTACAAATGTCACGAGTCATAATATTAATAAATTTATATACCTAAAGTTTATTGCTTATTTTCGTTAAAAATTATAGTTATTAACACGTGATTCCCCCGCGATCCCCGACATGTTTACATCTATGGATCACCCTGTATAATACTTTAAATATAAAAATACTCATTTCGTGTGACGTTTTTTGATATTCAAGTGTATCTATATTTCACATTTCATACCATTCCATTACATAAGCATTCCGTAATTATTTTACATCCAACACAAGATAAAACGTGTTCTGTATGTTAGCAGAACAATTGTTTTTGTGTGCGCATGAAATTTCCTAATTGGACTTCAATGCAACGTTTTTATGCGAACCAATAATTACTACATTATAATTTTTTAACCAAAATATACCTTTAAGAAATATTGGAAGACCTATCTAATTGTAATATAATGTTTTATATGTAAATATTAATACATGCTTTTGGAGGCGATTTATTTTTAACAATATTACATTAACGAAAATCATTAAGTATGTATCGTAAATAATTCTCATCTGTATGTATACATAAAATAATCATAATTTTTAAATGCAATTATTTTTGCTGTGAAATATAATTTTGTAAATATATATTTGAAATTATGGATATATCGACTAGAATACTGATAAATACGTCCATCCATTAAGGTAGCCAATTGATAAGCATAGTGGATCGATTAAAAATTAGTTGTACGTACGTAGCGAAGATTCATATAAAATGTACCTCCGACTGAATTGTATAAAGGGAAAAAATGCAAAAAGACTGATGATAAAGTAGACTTTTTGCAAAGGTAACTAACATTTAAAAATTTTCAGTTTGTAAATACTACTTCTGTGCGTGTATTTAATTTAAACTACTACATTTCTTAAGTAATTTGTATTAATAATATTGTGCATGTTTTAATAAAGAAATATTAGTATGTATTTTATTACATTATATTTATGTGTATTTATCTTATACTTAAGTAAAAAATCTCTATGTAACTGTTGTTTTATTGGAACAAATATCAATTTCCCCATTCTATACCTTGTTCCAAAAATAGAAGGACGAATTACTTAACACAACAGTTTTATAGTCAATTATCATTGGTGCAGTGTCATTTTGTGTTGCTTTCAACCAAAGAGAATTCACTATCAAAGTGGTGTGTTCAGAAATTTGTCTACTTTTTGAAAAAAAATTTATATCTTTAGTGAACGCAACACAGTGTTAGTTACTAAAATTAATAGAGGCAAATTTGAATTTTACTGTGTGGGGTTTCCATTAAGATGTTATTTATAATACTTTTCTTGATCATTTTCACACTTGTATTGAACTTCTAATTAATTATATATTATTTATTTTCAATATGTTAAAGTCCAATACTATAGAATGTGATGTTCCTCCAATAAACCGTCTAAGGTCAAACCTCTTTGGAACTTTATGGCATTGGACTCTAAATTATTCAAAATAGAGTATAAAATTGCTGATCATACACATGAACTACTTTCGTGTGATGGCATAACAGAGTACAGTGGCTCCAGCTTTCCCATATAAAACCATTGAACGGACATTAAACACAACTAACGTATCACTGGTCATATGAAAACCACCGTAAGGTGGCGTCCTCTATGAAACAAAAATAATGCATTGAACTAAAAATACGCAGGGCCGGTTAGACTGAAAGTGTGAAGGGTATTATATTTAGGAGACCGTGATATAATTGCAAATACTGCAGGGAATCTCAACGTGCGTCAAGCTACGCAATATTTATAGGTTATGCGTATGCTATGCTGTATAATCATAAATTTCATAATATCTGTATTGTTAACTAAACACTAAATTTCAAATTCTTAAGTCCAAACAATTTGATTGCAATCAATCTTTTTAAAATATTACAAATCGAGACTTATTGAAAGACGAAGACCAAAACAAACTTGTCCTTGAGAACATGTGTCACTGTATAACTCTCCAAATTGATAATAAATATTTCTAGAGCAGAAGTAATCCTTTTTACTTCATTAAAGCTTCAGTAATGTATGAAATGTCGTTTGTCTTATGCAGATTTAGCTTTTCGGATTAAATTGTGACAAACATAACCTCGTAACTGAAGGAAATCAGTACTTGCGAAGATAATGTGGGATTCCGCTATGTTTTTAAGTACGCTTACGCCGAAATTTTATGTAGCTCTGACTGGAACGTCTTCGTTAATATCTGGTTTAATATTAATATTCGAATGGTGGTATTTCAGGAAATATGGTACTTCTTTTATTGAACAGGTTTCATTGAATCATATTAGCCCGTGGATAAGTGGTGTCGACAGTAATGAGAACGGGAATTCAAGCAATAACTCATCATCATCCAATAATCAACAGAATAACATTCCAGAATGTAAGGTGTGGAGAAATCCATTAAATTTATATCGCGGTGCTGAATATCAAAGATTTTATTGGGCAACCAATAAAGAACCTCTAACATATTATGATATGAACTTATCGGCTCAAGATCATCAAACTTTTTTTACGTGCGAAGCAGATGCCGGAAAAGCAGAGTATGAAATAATGCAAACCGCTTGGAGAGAAAGAAATCCCGTTGTCAGAATTAAAGCAGCACATAGTGCATTAGAAAAAAACCCTGAATGTGCGCCCGCGTATATTCTTTTAGCAGAAGAAGAATCAACTACAATTACAGATGCGGAGAAAATTTTAAAGCAGGCATTGAAAGTGGCCGAAGCAAATTACCGCAAATCCCAAGCTATACAACATCAAGGTGCGTCAATGGAAGCGCTACATAGAAGGGACACAAACGTCCTAATTTATATAAAAAGAAGGTTAGCTATGTGCGCAAGAAGATTGGGGAAGTTAAAAGAAGCTGTGAAGATGTTTAGAGATTTGACGAAAGAAGTTCCACCTATAATGAATGTTTTAAATATACAGGAAAATTTAATTGAAGCTCTATTAGAAATGCAAGCTTATGCCGATGTGCAAGCAGTTTTAGCAAAATATGACGACATTTCATTGCCGAAATCTGCCACTATTTGTTATACAGCAGCGTTATTGAAAGCGAGAGTGGTTGCTGACAAATTTTCTCCCGACATAGCGAGTAAGCGGGGGTTAACAACAGCAGAGATGGCAGCGGTGGAAGCTATTCACAGAGCAGTGGAGTTCAATCCGCACGTACCTAAATATTTGTTAGAAATGAAACCCTTAATATTGCCACCAGAACATGTTTTGAAACGTGGCGACTCCGAAGCTATAGCTTACGCTTTCTTTCATTTACCACATTGGAAACAGATGGATGGAGCACTTAATTTATTGCATTGTACTTGGGAAGGTACATTTAGAATGCTACCATATCCCCTAGAAAGAGGTCATTTATTTTATCCCTATCCAACATGTACAGAATGTGCAGATAGAGAATTATTGCCTTCTTTCCATGAAGTATCGGTATATCCAAAAAAAGAATTACCTTTTTTTATTATATTCACCGCTGGGTTGTGTTCTTTTACTGCATTATTAGCCCTCTTAACACATCAATATCCAGAACCAATGGGTGTTGTTGCTAAGTCTGTATTAAATTGGTTGTCGTTACCTGTGTATTACGTATATGAAAAAATTGAGGGCATGTTACCGTCGAATTTATTGCAACAGCTATCACGAATTTAATTAATTACATGTACATCAGGTGTTGTATGATTTTAAATTATGTTTTTGAAATTTTTATACATATTTATTTCCTATATTTTCCATTTTTGTTACAAAGAATCTCTAATGTAGTTGTTTTAAATATTTTATAAAAATAAATGTTTCTGTAAGCATATCGACAGTAGTTTTGTTATACAGACTTACCCACCGTAAGTTCCAATAGGGAAAATTTTAAATGGAAAAAAGTTGCTACAAATCATAAGTATATACTGTAATAAAATACGTATTAGCGAGAAAACTACTTTTTTTCATCCCGAACAAATTGAAGATGCGAAAAAATTCAAATTATACCAAGGGGTCAAACGCGTTGTTATTGGTCGTGACGTCAAAGAGTATGTCCG
Source organism: Osmoderma eremita (assembly GCA_031763485.1). NCBI lineage: Eukaryota > Metazoa > Arthropoda > Insecta > Coleoptera > Scarabaeidae > Osmoderma > Osmoderma eremita. The sequence goes on from JARFOC010000010.1 coordinate 133,497, forward strand.
TCCTGGCCCTCTGGTGGTCTGCGAACACTACTAAACAGACTAGCGCGCCAAATCTCTTATATTTCAAACTTGACAGGATGCATAATTCTATTCATTCTTCTATACAACCTTCTTTTCGCATGATGTACACAAAATGTGCCAAAAAGTGTGTGAATCTGCCGTGCACATTTTTAAGTTGTATTTCCAACTGTATGTCTGTTCAGAAAGTAAGCGCACAAGTTGCGTAAAAACACGCATTGACAGTTTCGATTAACGTATTCCTAAAGGTTATATTTACAATTGGAATTAACTTTTCTGCTTACCAGACGAAATACACAATAATAAGAAAAATAACAACAATAATTATCAATAAGTATACGCACACATTAAAAACCAAAAGAACAAAGGAATTACAATATAAATTAAAAATTGTATGCGGAAATCTAGAATTTTAACTCAGAGTCCTCTATTGGTCTAGTAACCTCTGGTTTACGCCAAAAGTATACTAGTGCCCCCCCCCCCCCATATTAACTATTCAAATAAAAAAATGAAGTATATAAAAAATATATTTAAAAAAATATATAAATATACCTCTGATTTATTTATATATTTTTTATATACTTCATTTTATTTATTCAAATAAACTCCCAACAAAAACTCTCGCACGGCGTTGATAAAAGAATAAATGTAGAAATCACTAGAATATGATTTAAAAAGTAATAGGTTTTGAATGAATATTAGCGTGAATTATGGTACAGCAGAAAAGTAAATTAAATTTATCTCTGACACGTATCAATAACTTCGAGTTTTCAATTGTTTTTTTTTATTATCATTACAATAAATGAAAAATTATTAATTATATGAAGTATATATTTATGTAAAAAAAAACTTTATAATCTTTTGTTGTTGTATATATTTAACTAACTTCTGTATAATGAAATTTCACAAAACAGCTTTGGAGATAGTTTTAATCTGTCGCAATCAGTTAAGGTACGTTAACTATGTTCGTGCAATATTTTTAAGTTTCACTTCTAGATACTGAACTCTTTCCACCAACTTATCCCTGGGTTTATATTCTGTGTAGGGTACTGTTAGGACTTTATAACCTTGCGCAACGAGTAACTTTGTCGCCAATACAATCATACCTGTTGGTTCTGCACAACCTTTACACATGTCATGATAATCCAACACCAGAATTGCTACTCTGAAAAGAAAAACAAAAATTTAGTGCTTACAAGACGAAGCATCTAAAATTAGAGGAATCTCAAAGAAATTTGCACTGTGATTTCCAATACGTAATCTCAACGAACAAATTTATCGAATCCTCAATCTTAGATGCGCTCAGAATTTTTGTATAATATTACTTCTTTTGTTCTGGAGAATCTTGGAACTTTTCTGGTAAAATAGGGTTGCATTTGCTATCTAGATAACACTCAACATCTGCAGAGAAAAATAATTAGGACTTCCAGTGCTTACTATTAGTTAATCTTACCGATATAGAAGCCCATACCAGTATTTACTTTCGTTTTGATATGTTTGTGAGACATAAGATTTTTTAAACACTCGATTACTGATGCGCTCATTTCTTCTTTTTCTTTACTTCTCAATAACTCTATGTCCCTTATTTCTGGTAAAATATCCAAATTCGGCCCCTTATATTCCGGCATTAAATGGCGAACAGCTGAATCTATATTCACCAATTTTAATTTATGCGGTATGCTTTGCTCAGTTTGCGTATTTATGGTGTCGATGAAAGATTTCGAAAATATCGTATTTATTAGTTGCGGCGTAGCCCTGTTCAGTAAAACTAAAGACCACACTAAATCCAACCAAACGATCGGCTTTGGAACTTCGGATATACTTAATTGTGGTATTAATTTCTGTAACAGAATTAACAAGATAATTAGCAACCAGAGAGTGGTGAAATGTCATATAATTATATAGTAAAGCTACAAAAACAAAGATGTTTTCTAAGTCGGATGGTTGAATTGAGTTTTGTCAGCTCTAATATTTCCGGTACCTCAAACAATTCATCTGCATTTGGAGGTTCATAATTTAATACTCCCATAGTAATCAATAATGCAAATAAATCTTGAGATCTACAAATATCGATGCATTGCATCATCCAATGAGAAGAAGCCTCTAATAAACCTGTAATAAACATAGTAATTACAGAAAACATTTTGATATGAAAGACGTGTTACAAGTATCATGTAAAGAAGAAACATTTTATATAAACTTCATATTTATTTAAAATTCTTACCATTGTCCTTATATTTCAATATTCCTAAACTTGTTAAAATCGATCCCAGTACCACACTCTTTTGTAAATTCTCGTTAATTCCCCTGTAAGCGTCTGAACAGACACGTTGTGCAAGATTTTCATCGGGAAAATTTAGAACTGCCATGCAATACAGTATATCACTACAGTGCTTTATACCCAATAGTTCAGTACTTCTAGTTATATTAAAAGATAGTGCACGTAATAAAATCATTGATCGTCTTTTTTCTTGCACTAATGTGGACATGACCTAAAAGTAGTTTTTTATTTTATGCATTCCTATTGCAGAATTTAAGTCTCTAAACTATGCTAAGGCTTATAAGATAGATTTTAAAGAATTTTATATCTTACTGCAATTATAACTACCACTGCCAATGAACAAAATCATGAAAGTGAACCTAATAACTATTACCGGATGACCATGACTAAAAATAACATTATTACGACTAACCTTAACCATTTGGGATGGAGTTAAACTTGCAACTAATTTTGCAGCTTCGTCATCAGCAGTTATGCTTAATATTGTTGCCAAATCTTCACTCCGAGTAGAATATTTATTCTGTTTTGAATTTATTTTAGTTAATACTTTACATAATCGAATAAATCTGGGATCGGACTCAAAGTCCGGGAGTTTTGCCTTTCCATGCAACGACCAATCTGCTAAAACTGAAATCACCTAAAATGCTGTGTGGTAAAATCATATTTATAATTTATTTCATCGTATGTATTACCTTTAAGGCACGCTTTCTGGAAATAAAACGTCCATCTGATATTGACAGCAGTTCGTTAACAGTGCTTGCTGAAGAAATGCGAGTGTCTGTTTCTGTCATTTCTATATTACTTTCAGTCTCGTTTTGCAGAGATGCAAATACTGCTGCTACCATATTATTTTGTGACGGTGTATCTCGGGTATTTTTAGACTGCGTAGCTTTTATAACATTTGTACCATTCTCTGGTACATTTTTAAGCTCAACACTACTAACTGTAGAAAGGCATAAACGATTAAAATTTTGGTAATTTAATGTAGTCTTCGTATTCTGGATAAGTAGTCTGGTAAACTTGAACATTCTTGACAAGTGTACCTAACCTATAGTCACAAAAATTCAATACCCAAACTAAACTCATATATTACATAATGTTAATTAGTTTAATTATTATTACTACTATTAAATATAAATTAATAAATAAATTTAGTAAATGTAGAATATGACATAACCATAATTTCCAGGAATTTGCATGAGTTTATTAGGTCTAGGTTGAAACCGCAACTAATATCATGGTACAAATACAATTAATACCAAATACTTTAGGTGAATAAAAGTGTAGAAACCTTAGAACAAGGCAGAAACATAATCATGTGACTGATCAATTATCATTTATTGGTGGTCTCTATTTTAGAATGTGCAATATTTTTTTAAACTAATTTTGCCTAAAGATTGCAAGGACTACTTGCACAATAAATACTGTGTCGGATTACTTTTCCAGCATGTAAACTTCCGGACACGTGTATCGCGAATTGAGTTATACGACGATGGGAATCCACATATTTTTGTAACACGTGCTAGAATTAAGGCATTTTTTCGCGAGATAGAGTTTTGAAACATGCTTTAAAGCGGTTTTGTGTCATACGTCATCAATTTTACCTTCGCTAAAATGGATACTTTTGAAAGGGTTTCGAATTGTTGGCAAATGACTACATCTGCGCACAGCAAATGTGTTTATTGACTTTTGGGAGGTTAGGCAAAGTAATATATACATTTTTATAATATAAATTCTTCCCAGTTTACTGGTTATCATCGTCATAACATCGGCATCCATATTTACTTATATAGTAATCTCACTAATACAATATACCTTAATTACTTGTTATGTATAAACGTACAGAGACTTAATTAAAAATAGACGTTAACACAGCTGATATCCTATTTATGCCAAAACAACTTCAAAGTCAATTGTCGTTATCACATGTTACAAAAAGCGCCGCCCCCACTTTGAAAGTATTTTGAAGTGGTCTACACCAGTTCAAAAGCGCTTGAACCAGTTCCAAAATTGGCGTCATTAGTTGAAGCACTTTTGTCGCCAAAGTTACATGTTTTGAAACAAGTATGCAGCGTTTTCAAACCACTGCGTCGAGAAAAAACGCCATTAATGAATATTTTATTCGGGAGGAGTAATCCGATACAGTGTGTTTATATATACTCTATAATTTTAAAAAATTTATCGCGGCAACCACAAAACTACCGATTAGGCTTTACATTTTTTTTTGTAAAGTTTCTGTAGGGCGCGCGTGTACTAAACACACTGTATGGGATCACTCCTCACCTCACAATAAATTGATTAATTGGGGACACGTGTTTCGGGAATACCTGAATTCCCATTGTCAACCGCATGATTAAATTCGGCTAATATCTTATCTCTTTAATTAAAATACATAATTACCAGAGTTAATTCCTTGATAATTTCCTATGATAACCCAATGAATGTTAGCGAATTATTATAGCAGAATTTGCAACAAGGTGCAAATTGACTATAGAAGAGGTGCAAGTGTTTCTCCGCAACTTTTTAATATGCATTCAAACCTTGAAATTCCTTCTACTTACTGTTTTCAAGTTTGAATTAAATACCAGTTTTGCTTACATTAACCTCGAAATGAGAAAGTGTTAAATACTGCCCACATTTCCTTTTGTTATCTATTTTCAAGTACCCATTTCCGTATGTGATCCATAAATTTTCGCGTAATTCAGTGATTTACTAAATACACGCAATATGGGTAAATATTTAACACTTGATGAAATATGTAGTATATTGGAAACATATAAAGGTCGCGATAAGGTAAAATAGATTTTAGGTGTAAATACTATTTTTTTTAGTTTTTGCGAACAATATGTTACAGCACAAAGCTAATAGGAGGTCTCACAAGTGATCCAGTTTTAGCGAAGCGAATGCAAAATGTTAGTTCCCAGATGTCTGCAGCCCGATTAGTGTTACGACTTCTTGATGATTTACCGATGTTAAAATACACTATTGATTATGGCTTTGGAGAGCAAGTAAATATCCAGAAATATAAAAGGCATATAAATACAACTTCAATTGTTTTAAGGAAAACGATTTACTTATGGCATCGATTGGTGTTATAACTAATATGATTGACCAGTTGTATTATCCAATAGAAAAAATGGCATGGTTAACAGAGCATAAATTAATATCTGGTTATAAGGTGGAGCCGTGGGACATAGCAAGTTCAATATTTTGGTCGACCAGTATATATTTGACGTTGATAAAGTATGTGTAAAATAAGGTTTATATGCAAAGTACTTTATCGGTATGAATATTCAGTGATTTCATTTATCAAATGTGAATTTTACATTTAAATCTTTGCAATTGGTAACAAGGTAATTCTTATAAGCTTTCTTTTGCAGAACTTTAAGATATGTGTTTCTTTTACAACAACACAAAAAGAACATTGGTTTAGCCTCAGATCAGGGGTAAGTGAAACATTTACCTGTTCATTTAATTATAAAATGTTTAGATTGTTCTATTCAACATAACAAAGAGTTATGGTGGTTGCCTATGATTTCATCTTTCGCATTTTTTAAAAGGTTCGTTCCAACTTGTACACAAGCAATGCACGTTGAACGCACGCGCACAAAAAAACGAAAACTGGTGGTCGAAACAAAACTACAGTATGAGAGAATAGTGTAGTGATTTATTAATTGATACATTGATAGTATGCAGACACGCAAACAAACATTGCAACCAAAAGAGCAAAAATGATTGTCATGTCTGAAGTTGCAGTAAATTAAAGAACAAGACAAACAAATATATACAGGGTGCGGCAAAAGTATGGAATAATGCCATTATTTATTTAAATACTGTTCCAATCTAAATTTTGTTCAAATAAAAGTTCTTTTTCGCTGTATTTTGGTCGAGTTTCCATGGCGTTTTTTACGGAGTCGTGCTATGGCAACCAACTTTTTTTTTTTAATAGTAACGTATGTTTTTAAAAGTATTTTCTGAATCAGTATATTTTTCTACGTACAAATAGTTACATTGTATGAGGGGTCACATAATGACATTTCCAAGAGGAATCGAATTCTAATGTAATAGGCACTTATAACGAAATCGTCGTTACCTGTGTTCTTTGTTGGCATTTTTCGATTGTTTATTTTTTGACAGTCAGCTTCACTGTTGATAATTTTGTGGGTTCACTTAACAGAAAAGGATAAAATTGATATTCTGATCATGTGTCTGTCATTTGATTAGATTCATTAATACCAATATTGTTTTTAGCAAATTACATAATATTAACGCATAATTACCCTGTTGCAATCAAATTATTACCCGCACCTAATGTTCTACTACATTTTTGATTTTTGTTACAGCGGACTAGAAAAATTAATAATAAGGCAGAAATATGAAATTCTAACGTGCATTAGGATGGCTTTAGATTTTATACACGCCGTAAACACGCTGCCGCCGGGTTTCCTATGGTCTTCAAAGTTAAAAACTTGGCACGTGGGATTCATAGCAACATTATCGTCATGCTTAGGTTTATATCAGCTATTCACAAGAAAATCGTTGGCGTAATATTTACGTGAGAAGTTGCGATATTATTATTCTAAAGATTTTGTATTCCTTTTGTTGCATTGTGTGCGATCAAAATTATATTTGTGTATAAATACAGTACTTTTACTTAGTAATACAACCCGCGTGACTTCTTTTACGTACGCAGCCCAAATCACACAATGCTGACGCAAAAAATACCTGCACGCCCAAGAAACAAAATTCAAATTTGCTGCAATTATTTTTAGTAACTTCAACTTGGAGATATCAAAATATCCATTGATGTAATACAAAATTGTAGGTAGTTTCATGCTTTAATGTTGAAAGTTACTAAAAATAATTGCGGCAATTTTGAATTTTGCTGCTTGGGTGGTTTTAAGAATAGAAAGGTTAATGTTTTGACATTTTTAGTATAAATAAGCCAACAGTAAGCTTAGGTTTGGGTTAAAGTTTATTATAAAAAATTATAACACAACCGTAAGGAAATAATAATGCTTAATGGTAATTAGGTAAGCAATTATAATTTTTATTTATTGACGCTATTTGGTTCATTGACAACTTACGCAACCCATATTACGTTGGTTGTATTATTAAGTAGGAACGCGGTATATACTAAAGAGTGGTACAAAAGAATATAATATTTGTTGCCGATTTCTATCAAATTGTATAGCTTATTGGCTTCATAGATAAATACAAATGATAAGTTTTAATTAGATATCCCCATACTGTGTGTTGTTCAAAGTTAGGGTTGTGGGTATGTTTTACTAGTTTATTTTATTAATAACATTTAAGAATGTTTATTTTTACTTATTTATTTTTGTTTCCAATAAAGAAAATCACAGAACCGAGCCTTTAAAATTTAAATCCATTAAAATGGTGTCATAACTTGTTGGCTACCATTACCACAGCATAATATACACTATCAGCTCCAACCGTAATGTCGTCTGTCTGATAGGAGTGTAACCAACCGCTTCCGTTCTATAACGGACATTATGGTTGGAGGTGATAGTCCCAATAATACAGAGTAGTATCAACGACGGGATCTCTGATATTGGTTCTACAGGATGTACTACATGCGCGTGGTTGGGAATTATATTATGCACCGTGACAATCGTCTACACAGTCGTCACAGATTGGACGATTTCAATAATCGGTGACATGAACACGAACGATTTACGTAGTCGATTATATACCGAAATATGGAATTGTATATGTGATATAGTTCTCGCAACGAAACAGCCGACTTTTGACAGCGATAATGTTAAAATCCTACCAACACAACCATACACAACTTCACATTTAGCAAATGCATAGTAATGCCAAATCTAGTGACATTTCGTTCGCGTAGGATTTCTTCAATTAGAGCGTTGCCAGTTGCATAGATAGGGTAAATTGTCAACGCACTTGAATAAATTTACCTATGGTTTCACTACTTCAGTCACTGTCTCCGTTAAGCATATGAACGTGTAAATAAAATAAAAATTATCTGTGTGGTTGCGTTCAGGAAGGCCAACATGCTGAAGCGCTACAATAAAGCGCTGTACTAAAGCGCTATATATTACCTGGACGGTCAATCATGAAACCGTCGTACGTTCACGTACCCAGTTTTGAATTTTGACAACAGACCCACAACATAACCTATATCTAAAGGTATCGTATCACCCACATGCTCGCTTTACTCGTGAATCGTGAATTACTCCAGAGCAGTAGGTACTTTATGATAATAGTTGAAAATTTGGGTAACCCGAAGGTGTAATTCTTTTTGTAGGCTCCAGCAAATTATTACATTAAAATGGCTTTAGACCAACAGCTAGTACTTGCGGTATTTGATGATGATTTTGATTGTATACACACCAATATACTAATAAATAGTGTTGTTGCAAATATTTTTTAATTTTAATCCTTCAGGGTTTACATTTACTGTATACAACGTATCCTCAAACGTCAAAGCTATAGTTTTATGGCCGTCACCCTCCAATTTTCCGCACCACAAAGGTGCAAGATTTGGAATATATAATATAATAACATAAACAAACGAAATGTCTGTTTGCCCTTTATTACAGCGCTGGATTGTAGCGTATAAATTTTCCGCTGGAAAAAATGGCGGCGCCGAGTTTAATGACGTTCAGAGTTTTTAACGTTTTTATATTAAAGCGCTATAGCGCTGTGTCTACATGAACGCAACCATTCACACATAAACGCAAAATATAACAGGGTATAGTATGACTTTTTTTTATTTCGCGCCCTAGAAAAGAGAGTAAGTGAAGTTAGAAGCAGTTAGTTTCTAAGGGTGTATGAAGTTGTCAACAACGGAGAAAGATATTTTTAGTATTAACGGTTGTATTTATTCTCTAAAGTAAGACTTACCCATACGACGCTACACAATAAACTTTATTTTTTCAACTAATTAAAAAGTTAACGAAATACATTTTATGGAGTTTTACTGTACTTAAACGCAGTACTTAATGTGTTCGAAGAAAATAAAGAAGTAATTACTGTATAGCTTTATTAAACTTTTTATAAAACAAAGGAACAAATTCTGCATCTTAAAAACAAATCAACACGACTGTTCACTGTAAAATACAACCTCCAAGAGAATCTAATAAAACATCAGTGAACATTCAATTGTTGATTCATAAAATACACGATAAAAATCTTAACAAAACACCCTAAATTTACAGTTTAAGATCGAGCCGTTAAAACTTTAACGCCCGTTCTTAAACTTTATTAGTACTAGTGCACGCTATTAATAAAAACTAAAAAAAATAATTCCATATCTAAGATTTTTAGTTAGATTAGTAATTAAAATATTAAAGAGGATAATCACAATTCGTAAATATCTTCAATTTGCTCATTTCGCAATCGTTCAATAGTGTTAGTAAGCGTTAAAAATAAAATAAAATTCCTTTTAATCATGCACCAGTCTGAGTTATCAAGTTGTTAAACGTAAAGACGTATCTTGGGTAACTAAGTATTTTTTTCCACAATTTTATAATTTTCAAAAAAAAAAAAATACGTCGTACGCTTAATAACCCAACAGTTAAAACCAGTCTAAAACTACAATCACAATTAACACCAGTCTGACTAACGTGAAAAAAAATAAACTAAAACATACATAAAACTAAAAAAGAAAATTAAAATATGGAACTCAAAAATCACAATTTCTCAAGGGGCGGGGGTTTTTTTGTATTTCCAACACCAGAAGTATGAACTGAAATAAAAGGTCTATTAATAACATTGCTGATTAATCTTTAATTTTAAAGAATCTAAATATATCCAAGAATACAATATCTTATTATTATTAATTATTACGCAAATTTTAAGGATCGTAATTATTACTTATGTAATCTAACATTCTGAATCATTAGCCTAAACCATTGCCAAGTCATCAATCGATACAGGCAATCCGTACAGTAATACAGTTAATAACTGTAAAAGGTAAAAATCCTAAAATACATAAAAAATATAAGTTTCACCCAATGAAGAACCAATCGTAGAAGTTAAATTAACGAAGAAATATAAAAACCTTTTTTTAGTATAATAATCAACACTTAAAACTACACTAAACTAACACTAACTATTATACTATTAAACTGGACATGAGGCAAGTACCAATATAAATGTAATAGGTAAAAATCTAATTTTACTAATGAAATAAAACAAGTTCAGTGTTAATATATGAGTGGAAATATGCATTAAAGGATCGCAAGATTGCATATTATTTATCATAATGCATACAACCGTATTTCTTTTGTTATTTTGTTTAGAAAACTTGAAAATCTCATTTTAAATTATACTTCAGCAACAATTAACACAGTAATAAAAAAAAATCATCAATTATTATACCAATATTGATCATCCGATAATTTCAAAAAATACACCCTGCTCTAAATATTGATGGTAAAATTAACAAAACTGACAACTTTTATCTTTTTGTACTTTTTCGTGTTAAATTATATTTATATATATTTTTTTTTGATAACAAGATATAATGTTGCCCAATTGATTCCAAAACCAACACAACATAATAATTGAATTATCTACGTCAAAGATCAATAAGTTTTTTTGCTACTACTACACTACAACGTCACATATTCTGAATATTCTTAAAATTTTCAAAATCGATTATTATTGAAGTGTAAAATGGAGTTGTCAGTTTGCGCGATTAATGTATATTACGCTGGATAAAGCGTATAGCATCTAAAATAAACTGAGCCGTACTGATTCTCTTTAAAACGTCAGAGTGTAACGCCGTATTTAAGGTAACGGACGAATAAATGTTTCGGGCGTAGAGGTATATGATAGGTTACTTGTTTTAAGTGAGAGATACGTTTCCCAGGCCCATGACGGTGCTGTTCTTGGAGTTGCGCATTAGGGGTTTGTGATGTCTCAGTTCTTGGGTGTGTTGCCACTGCCAACAGGTGCGGCAAAAATATCTGAAGCACATTAATTCTCTGCAAAAGTAGGGACCTTGTTGAACTGCGCACACCGAACATAGGGAATCTTCAAGATAGGGATCTACTTGGACCTGTAAATAAATATATTAGTCAAGCTATGTAGGCTTTCACGACCGGTATTTAATAAATTATAAGTGGAGTGGTACAAGTTCTAGTTTACTTCCTGCTGGTAGGCGGCGCTGTAGCTTATGTACTTCCGGTGGAAACGGTAACGTGGGAAGCCATTTTATTGTTGATTCTGGTCAGATGTTTGATCAATTTTGTTCTAGATTTTTGTTGTGTTACTAGTTGCAATTACTTAGTGTAGTGATTAATATAGTCCAAACTCTTATTAGCTGTGTTCACAGTGCAGTTAGAAACTATCCGAAATTGAACGACGCATGCGCACTAAGTGCTATGCGTTCGCAGTGCTACAATTTCATATTTTGACAGTTTGAAATTTAAAATTCGGTGTTCGCCGAGCAGTAGGATTGCAGTAATAAACGGTTAGTGATTACTCCATAAAGTTCACGGATTTCATGTGGATTTTAAATTCGCGCATGCGCATGTAACGAAATTCATTGAAAATTGTAAGTTGTTTTTAATTTACTTTCTTTGGGTAGATGGTATAAAACGCAATTGCGATTTCATGTTATCAAGTTGCCATTCTCTACTGTCCTTTAGCTCTGGTCGTGGTCCATTGAAATTTCTTTCAAACGTTTCATTTGCAACTGCGGTTATTGAAATTGTTAGAGTTGTTTCGAGTTCCTTTATAGAAAAGAGGAAAACCGTACAATAAACAAAGTTTGGTGTGCAGCTTTGCGCGCTCCTGCTGGGCGTGGTGTTGTCATGGCGACAGGCTCGAACGGAGGGTTGGGGGGAAATAAAGCACTGTGTGGTAGTGTAGATTTTGATTTTATGTTTTTGCCCGAGTATCAAATTGTCTATCAAAATATTATTTGTTAAATGGCAACTTAGTGACAAGACGGGTACCTTTCCCGGTATCCTTCAGTGCTGGGACAAAAATCGGCACTGCTGCCCTCTCACGGCGAGGAGACGCAGTAACAAGTCATACACTACCACACAGAGAGACAGTACACACGGAGGAGGTAGCACAAAGGGCCCAATTGGGTGGCCCAAGTGAGTGCGTGCGCCCCACCCACAGCCTTTATCCTTTCAGTGACCAGACGTTTTTTTTAAGTATCATTTGTTGAGAAAACCTCATATTGAATAATTTCCCGCCACTGAAGATGTTTGCCGCAATTGCAAATGAAACGTTTGGAAGAAATTTCAATGGACCACGACCCTCAAGTCCGGAAGAAAACATAAATTTAAATATATTAGTGCTTTTTTATATTGTATAAAGAGAAGGCGAGGCGACAAGATTAGATTTTTTAAAGGGGATCGTTTGGGGAAGTTTGGGAAAACCACTGCCTTAGTGCGCAGATGACCCTAGATACGTATTTCGACAACATAGATGCCATCCTCAGTAGAAATTAGAAGAGAGGTGGTAAAAAAAAGGAGGTTAAGGTATTTCTTTGATTTAGTACGACTGCGGTGGTATAGAAAAAGCAACAAATAAAAGCAATAAACAAATAAATGTTGTGGTACTTACCTTTTTAGTAAACTTTGTAGTTTTGATTTCGATGAATGCAGCTGCAACCGCCTTCATATACGACCGAGGATTGTTAAAAGTAACCCTGCCAGATCCAATCGGATACTTGTATTTATCAGTGTCAATACCTTTAAAAAAACAACAATAAATAAATAAACAAGCGTTAAAATTTAACTTAGTTAATTACCTGCATAGACAACACCGTCAAATAAGTCGTTCATTATCTTTGCGAGACCCTCCGCGTTTAACATACCGTGAAGGGCTCCTACAAAAACTGTTTTGCTGGGATCTAATTTCTGAGAAGTAGATTTTGTATAATTGGAATCGTTCAATATCCACGGTATAACTTGCACCTGTAGAAGAATGGAAGTAAAATCATAGAAGTTAAAGGCAAAATGAAATTTTAAAGTAGGTAATGTACAAAACAATATTGATAAACTTATTTGTAGAATCATAATTTAATAAGAAGCAATCTTCACACAAACCTCTTTGGCCTTCATCCTTTTGGAAGATATTTTATAATACCAGTTGTTGCTATTGGGATAATCGTTGGTGCAAGCTTGCAATAAAGCCTTAACATTTTTCTCCGATTCAAAAATGATGTAAACGTATCCCTTGGGTTGCGAGGCTTGCTTATCTTTCCCCGGCCATTCCACGCGTATGGGTCCGAACTGTTTGAACGTTTGGATCAACAACTGCTCGGATATATCCCACGGGACACCGCCCAAGAAAACTTTGCTCGAATAACCAACCGGTTTCGAACTACGGGGTGGCAATACGCCACTCCAAGTACAAGTCGCATCGTACACGGAAGCGGCGGACCTATGAAAACGGGCGGCTCGGTCCAAATTTTCTTGCACTTGCCCTGCAAGTGATACTAATCCAAGAGCTGTGTTTCCATTCCATCTGTCGAGGATCTAATCGATTTTCTTTTTTAAGTAATAAATTCCATAGCGCTAACGGTAACCTTACCTGGGAAGCGTTGTGGGAACACGTCGGATTTAATAACGAATTGAGCAACGCCGGTGGTTGTTGTAAATACTTGAAAGCGTGAATAGCCTGAAGGTTTTGAAGATTAGTTAACTCCAAATCTCCACGGAAATCTGGGCTATTTAAGCAATTTCTTGCTAAAGCCTCATTTAGTGTCAAAGAATTCTGCGGAAGAATCGAATTGAAAAACACAATGAAAGCATTTCCCCAAAAAACAAGTGATAAGATGTACATATTCTTCTATTTTAATATCACCTTACCAAAATCTCTGTAAGACTTCCATCAGGACTGGAAATTGCGCTGTCAGAATCGGCAGGGGATATTGACCTTGAATTGTTGAGAGGTCCCGTTAAAGGAGAATCCCAAACAGTGGAACTACCGATTGAACTACCTATACTGTCACTAAATTAAGAACATAATGTTAAATCAATAGTATTGATTTTCAACAATTCCTCACCTCAACGAACTACTTCGAAGCGTAGAGTTGGGCAAATAATTTTGTGATGAACTTGATGAATTTGACGACAACGATAAGTTTCTCTGCGAAATATTCAAAAAATTTTATATTACTATAATGTTGTGATACTATTATTACTAGGAAACTCTTTTCCTTGTTTTGCATAAACAGAGAAGTGACAGATTAGAACAGTTTCAAACGTACCGACGGGCGAGCTAATGTTTACAGTTAAATATTGTTACATATTATGTGCACAGAACACAGCGTTGTCAGATTTCGTTTGATACTTGTAGACCTATTTGACGGAAGTAATTTGAACTTAAAGATCCATGACCTTGCTTTCTTTTTGTAAAATTATGGAAGGAAGTTAGTAAATGCCCGAGCATCAGTTTGAAACCAGACGCGCATCTACAGTTTTACCCGATACTTATTTTTATAATTAAAAAGCGTTTTACTATCAAGAAATAACTAGTTATCTGCATACATTCGTAATATAAATTATGGTGCATAAAACATAACCTATTTTGCCGTGTGATTTTTGTAATTAATTTGAATACTTTGGGCTTTGAAAAGCATGTATCGTTGGGGTATTTAATTTATCTATTACATGAGATGTAATACATATATCAAAATTATAATATTGGCTGGGCATAAATTGTATTTATTCTTTAACAATTATTACCGGCATATAGTACGAGTATAGAAACGTAACCTTGTAGATAAAAAAAAATATGAAAGAATTGTATTTATTATTTAACTTCTGAATGAAAAGCTACAAATAAAAATGTTAATTTCTTTCTCGTGTTTCCACGGATTACCATAAAATAATAAAGGTATGGCATTTATTGACATTATCAGAAACACTTAAAATATCCCAGTTCCGTATAAAAAATAAGACGCCTATGTGATTTTGTTTAACCTAAGCAATAGAAGGAAATGTCATTTGTAACAAAAATTAATAAGAAAAGCAATCATTAATCCCCAAGGATAAATAAATAAAAAATAAGTACCTGATAATTAGACGTTGTCGGAGTTGGTGGCGAACAATAACCGCTCCAAGCGTTTCCAAACGAATTTCCCAGTAAACCACGCGGTGAATTAAGACCCAAAAGATCTGAAATTGACATAGTTTCACCGGCCATAGATAAAAATTTATTGTAACACTATATAAAATAAAAAATCTTAAAAATTATAAGTTATGATTTAAAATAAGATCTTAAGTCACAACTACTCAGTCACGTCGATTGAGTTTCTCTTTTATTTCAAGAATGATAAATGCTTCTACATACAACGCCTGCTACAATATTGTTTTCCAGTACCGGAGAACAGCACGCTTATTTTTACTGCTTTTGCCAGTCTTTTTTACTGAGACAGATGACAGCTTTACCTGTGTACGTCGAATGTAAAACCTTTAAAAACTATAGGTATAGACATTAAAAGAATGTATATGGAGAATATCTCTATTCTACAAATCTATTAAGCAAATTTATTATTTATTCAATATATGTTCAAAATTAACAGATGTTAATAAGAAGCAAATACACGCGCAGTTTCCGACGGAACAAGAAATTTAGAACAATAAAACATTCTAAGGATAACGCCCTAATTATATTTGTTAAGTCGGTATTTTTTATCTTTACCAAAATTGTGACATTCAGCCATTGTGATGGTTTTTGCACCGAGAAATTAAAAGGAATCTGATGAATTTATGGCGCTATCTATGATGCCATTTTAAAAACTAATTTTATGAAACAGAAAATACTTCCGTGAAAATCAGGAAATGAATCCAACAATCTAAAATATCGAATTTGATTCACTAATAGTAGTTCAGCAGCATTACATTTTTTTTGCGATGTGTAAGGTTATAGGCAAATCATAAGCTAAGTTTGAGAAGGTCGTACCTGCATTATCGGCAGTTGAATATTTGCTCAACACATCTCGTTGCATCAAGGAGTTTATAGAATGTTTCTGTAATATGTCCCCAACCGAAGACAGCGGATTGACATAATCTGGACAAACAGCAAGTGGCTAAAAATGTATTAATAATAATTCTATTAATGCAAAAAATAGTCAAAATGCTATAAAAAACAGTTTATTCTTGAATATCGGTCATTATAGGATTTTCGCTATAATATACAATAACACAAACATTTGTACAAGAATTCAGTTGTCCTATGCGACTCATATACAGGTTGCCAACTGATAAATAAGCTCAAATTGAATTATAAATTACCATGATAACACACTATGTATCTCTTACGCTTTGCAAGATAGCAATCCCAAGCACCAAAATTCAAATTTTCCCCTATTATTTTTAGTAACTTCAACATTAAAGCATGAGATTTTGTATTACATCAATGGGTATTTTAATATCTTTAAGTTGAAGTTACTAAAAATAATTGCGGCAAATTTGAATTTTGCTGCTTGGGATTAGCGACCCAAACGAGAATAAGGTTAGAAAAGATGTTTATAAGGATTTATGGAACGGTGTAATTTTGATTTGATTGACATTTATAAAAATCAAAGATTCCCGTGTTCCGGTGGAATGTTTGTGAATATATGCAGGGATAAGGATAAAAGCGATTCACATAAACATAAATAATCAAAAATACTGTCACGATATGCATAGCATAAGAAAAGTCGCAAACACTAAACTAAATAATGACCAAGTAAATACAGTTCTGTAAAATTTATAACACAATTGCCCTAGTCTGGAATAGTCGTATGATCCAGTAAATGAGTCTCGTTCAATATGTATCTGAAATCTTGCCAAGCTACTAAATACATCTGTATATTCATATTTAATTTTTGGACGGAATATGCACTACCAGGGATACCGTTTATACTTCCTATTATTTATTGCTACACATTTTCCTTTCTTCTTAACTTTAAAACGTAAATGCCTTAACAATTAAATAGTGATAGAAATATTTCAAGAATGAACAAGAATCAAAATATTTTCATTGATGAAAATCTATTCAAATTATGTACAATTATTGAAAAGCGATGCACTTAGTTTATATTAGGGAATTTACTAAATCAAGTAGGTATTTCAAACTGTATTATCCGATTTATGACCAACTTTCAAGACCGCTTACGCTTTGGTGAATAAACTTTAACTTTACCGAAACTTGCAATAAGGATTTAGAGTACCTAATAACATGTGTACATCTATAGAGCATACATATATTTGTGTAACAAAACCCATGAAGCAAAACATTAAGTTAAGCCACTCACGTTCGCGTTTGGCTTGCTTAAGAAAGAAGCTTCAAAATCCAACACTAATTAGAAAAAAAAAGTAGGAGTTTACATAATATTAAATTTTAAACTACTACTCGATCCGTATACGATTTCATAATTAACTGTAGCGATACTAATAGGATTGTAGAATAATAAAGTACATAACATATATACATCTATTTCCTATTATTGCTTAATATAAATTATAATTGCAATTTGCTGGAATGGATGGTGAAAGATGGAGGATTAAGAATAATATTAACAATTACTTTTTACAAGTTTACAGTTGCAAAAGAAAGCAGTAATGTAAAACAATAGTTATAGGCT
The DNA here is from genome assembly GCA_031763485.1 of Osmoderma eremita. Classification (NCBI taxonomy): domain Eukaryota; kingdom Metazoa; phylum Arthropoda; class Insecta; order Coleoptera; family Scarabaeidae; genus Osmoderma; species Osmoderma eremita. The sequence continues at coordinate 151,385 of JARFOC010000010.1, forward strand.
TAATCAAAAAAAAAATACTTACTGGTTGTAAAGCTGGCATCTCTAATTTACTATTGTTACCGCTTACTTATTAGATCTTCTTAAACAAAATTATACACCGTTTTTAATAGTAACCACTTTACATAAACAGAAAGAGACACAATAAAATATTAACGCCTTCCGTACTCATCCTTCCTCTTCTGGGTAAAAGCAACAGATTTCTGGAAATTGAAATTTGCGGAAGGGATGTACTGATTCTTATTGGTATTGGATGCCTGTGGTAGGGGATTGCTCACATCAATATTGAAAAACACGTGTGGTAATTTTTTGTTAGAGAAAAATGTTATTTCTTCAGTGCATTTGTAAATATTGCCCGTGTATTTCTTTGGAATTAAATCGCATTTTCGTAGAATAACAAAACAGATGTTTAAACTAAATGTGAATGCCGACTTGTCTTATCGATATTAGGCTCATAAATTTTAGGCATTGCTGGAGTAAGTAAATTCAAGGAAAGGTAGAAGTAAATAAGCATAGTTGAAAAAATAATATACAAAAATATGGGTATAGTTAATTCCTCTTTGTTAAGTACCGTCGGTGCCAGGATACAATCAATTCTAACCGATTCACTGATTGCCCAAATGCGAAATTGTTTTATATACAGAGTGAATTATTGCTAATTGCAGATAAGCTCAGTAAAGGGTAAAAAGCCCTGGATATGTGTCAGTTTGTTAGAACAGAATACGCATTCCTCTGCTGTGCGAAAGCGGGCGAATGTATGGCTTCATCTTTATCTAATATATAATACATTTCTTGTCTGACACATTAGGCCCCCCTACGGTTGCACTCGGTATACACAATAGACTACATAGTAAAGTAATATGAACGGTGTTCCAAGAAGTTAACCCGTTGACGGTAATAATAATTATACTGGAATCTTTGATGAATAATTGAGCCAATTGGTATCAGGGCGAAAGAAATATTTCAAACTTCAAAATCTCTGTAAATATGCACAGTTGGGATTATTCGCAAAGAATATACACTTGCATAGTAATGTCAATTCTAGTGACATTTCGTCCGCGTAGAATTTCTTCAATTAAAGCGTTGCATAGATAAGGTAAGTTGTCAACAAACTTATTTGACATTTGTTATTTTGACGTTCTACTAAGCGCGGATAGTTTCGATATTCTTTTAACCATAACCTATATGTATATCTGTCAAACAGTGTGATATGCTTCGCAATACGTGGCAACCGCGTCATGGAAAGACGAAATGTCAAAAGTTGGTTGTTTAATTGTGAGAACCATACTTCTTTTGTATCAAACAAATATTCTTATAAAACTTACATAAACGTTGTACTATCAGCTCCAACCATAATGTTGTGCGTCTGACAGGATTGTAACCGACCGCTTCGGCCAAATTGAACGAACCTATTAATTATGTAATCGGTAATTTCCTAGTAGCATCCTTGGTTCTTCAAAGAAAAACAAATAAATTGATAAATATTTCCTACTGATTGATGTTTTTGCACCTTGGTAGAGCTACAGCTTAAAATAACTTACAAAATTAATCCTCGACCATAATACCTTTTTTAGACAAACATATGGGTTGCAGTATAACTAGTAATCAAAGTTAAGTTGTTTAGGTCAAAAAGTGAAGAGCTTATAAAGAATGTATGAAACATTGTTGGGACTGATTTTTCAAATTTAGTAAAACAATTAGTGCTCTACAATAGGACCTAACGGCCGTAGTAAAAGGGACGATTAATCCAACCAGGTGGTTAAAAAAAAAACGATTAATTCAAATGATGAATACACAAGTCAGGCATATGAACGATGTTGGAAGATTTAAAAAATTCAGCTTTTTCTAAGAAAGAATCTATACTTTGTTCACCAAACCGAGGGAGGGATCACGTGATGATTGTGCTCGCGCAAAGCCAGTTTTATACCGGTAAACAGAAAAATAGTTATTTCCATCCAGCTATGACTGTCTTTGTAATCTATTTCGTAAACATACTCGTGTTTATAATGAAAAGTAAACTTTCATTTTATGTTTTTGCTGTCTATTGCAATCTGTTTTTTATTTTAAGGTGAAGCAAATAAATAATAATGTATAAGATGGTGTAGGTACAAAATTAAAATATCGAAGTGTGATCAGCCCAAAAGAATATCTTTTTTTTTGTAAAACGGTGTTTAATATGTTATTAAAAAAGTACTTGTGCCATTACAAACAGAAATCACAGGTTTTATTTTATTTAGATAAAATATTGTTTTAATTATGGATGTTTATGCTTATGAAAAAATGATTAATAAAAAATATGTGATTAGCCACTTTTAAAATTCCAACACAACAAAAAAAAACACACCAAAAAGCGTACTCAACGTTCTGTATATTGTATATATTTATTATAAATATAAAGTATATTGACAGTTTTACTTGGACCGTTATATTTTATGTACTAATACAGTTTTAAAAGACACAAATATGTAATATAGAGGAGAAAAACGACATCAAAACTGAAATGAATAAATACATGAAGCCGCAGAGGAATATAGGCGTTATGTTGTGGTTGTTTGATTATATGTAAACATGCGCATCCTAGGTATGCAATACAGCGATATATTATACATTTGTTATATCTTTTAAATCAATGAATTTAGCTGTACAATTGTTATATTTGTTTTTAGCAAGAAACAGAAATTTTATCTTAGAGCTTATGATTCCATTTTCACCCTTATTGAAACACTCTATAGCATCATTGGAATAATCGTTTCTTGAATTTTAAAGGACGCCTTTTAATACCGTTTTTTAATTTGCATCGTTTGCAATTGCCTTTTCGGGAGTTCTTACCAACCAATAGAAAGCTTAGTTTTCGTATCACGCATTTTTGTACGCCATCTGTGAATAAAGTATAGGATTAATTTATAGATCAAATTGATGCTCGACCATTAGGGAGTTATTTTTATTTTGTTGGATATATCAACTTCTTTACACCGTTTTTCTTTTTTAATATTATACACAATCCCAATTATGATTGCGTTCTCAAAGCATGTTCAAAGTGAATAAAACAACAATTTCCTATTGTAATAATATATACACATTTCGCAGTTTAATAAAAACCATTTTATAGTAAATGTTACATGTTTTTATTTAAGTTTTATAATAGAATAATAATAGTATGGCAAATTCAAACATGTTATTAATCTATGTATTAAAAGTAATGTTTTAAAGGATTTTGTCCGATTCTATACTCATATCAAACACATCGGCGTTTGTTACATCTTGTGCCGTGTTACTCGCAGATTTCGATTCCGCATTAAAATCCGGTATATGATCTGGTGCTCCTAAAACAGTAAGTTGTACGTTAATAAAAGATTTATAACACATCGCCTTTGCCAAAAGTATCGAGCGTCATATAAATGGTTTTTTAATGTTGTTTTTAAAGAGGAATGCAAGAAGTTGCATTTTCTATGCCGAAACGAATAGCTGCCGTCATAGAGAATCCACGGATGGTCTAACAAAATATGAATTGTTTGGGGATTTAAATTTTTTCATTTGTTCATTGCCAGTACTTTTTGATCAAAGTAAACTAAACAAAAACGTAGAACGAATACACTTGATATTGTCATTTGTAGAGCGTTCAATACTTTTGGCCAACGCTGTATGTACATTCAATTAAATCAGTTTCAATATTTTAAATATGTCAGTTTCAGACGCTTTGTATTTTTCCCAGTTGAGCTGCCACAGATGCACAAGATTCTTTGAAGATGAATCAGAGAGGCTATTAAATTAAAAGAAAATAAATAAATAATAAAATACTTTTACCTATGTATGGAGTTTCATCCTCAGCCAATTGCTCCAGAACGTAATTTAACATGGTTGTACTAAATGTATCGTCCCTTCGTAAACCCAGAGCTTTATGGAACCAATTCACAGCTTCCATTAAGTTTCCCAATAGAGAGTGAACGTAAGCGACTGCAGAATATGTACTAGCCGTTTGTGGGCACAGAACTAAAGCCTAAAAGTTGAACGCGTGAATTATATCGTGCCCAATACAATAGCGGTTCGCAACCTCTTGATGATAGTGCAGGGCTTCCTCATATTTTCTTTGTTTTCGTAATGTATGACCCAAATTATTAAGTAACGGTGCCCAACGCTCGGGAAGTAACGTCTGGTTGTTACTAGATTTGACGATCTTAATAGCATCTCTAAAATATTTCTCGGCGAGTGTGTAACTAGAATTGTAACAGTTTTACTGCTTCTGAATACTGATATATATACCGGGTCTTTTGTCTTTATTACACATACATTTTTCCTGTGTTACTGTAGAAAGAAAATTGTCTATGCGTTAGCGACATAATAAGCCACCAGCTATATAGTTCTCGCAATTCTAAAATACAAATACTTTAGAAACCTTTTTTGCACTCTTTCCAATGTAAGTTGTTGGTAAAGATAGTATGAATACCAAACAATAGCAGCATACTCAAGCTAAATCTGACAAAGGCTTTTATGACATTTACATCAGTAAAATGCTTGCAGTAACGTGTTAAAAACCCCAGGTACTTGGAAGCAGTGGTAACAGTTTTGGCAATATGATCCTTAAATGAAAGCATTTTCATATGTTATACGTGTTTATAATTTAAATAAATGATCTACTATTCAATGAAGTGTATTTTATTTGTTATTGATGTATGAATAAATACCCAAAATAAATTATTAGGAGATTTGACATAAAAAATTGTTTCCCCCTCCATAGCAACATGATTATTTAAAAAATAATAAGTTGTAAGTAAATCCTTTACTGGTGTATAACTGGTTGCCTCCTATGTCACTAATGCATTGATGATTTTTTGACAATATGAAAAATGTATGTGTAATAAAGAAAAAAGAACCCGGTACATATATAATAGGAGAAATGTATAATATAGAGAAGAAAAAATAACCCAGTATATATGTAGTAAACTTACTTAACAGTCTGAAACGCAATGACTCCCATTTCATGTAATACAAACGGATCATTAGGGGCTATCTCTATGGCCTGATGAAAAAACTTATTTGCCAATACGACATTATTTGTTAATCCACATTCAAGACCTATGTATAAAAGGGGTAAATGACAACTGAAACAATATTAACTACAAAATTCGATTGTATCATAAATTATACAAAAACTGTACTAAGCATCAAATTCCGATTCGTAATTTGGAATGCGAAGAAACTATATAATTGCAAAAAGAAAGGTATTATATTTTCATGGTATTTGTATAAGCAGTTATGATATATTAAATTTAAAAAAATATCGGTATTTTGAGTTATTAATTTAATAATAAATATTCATCTGTTTGAAAAATTAATATAAAATTCTCAATTTTCAAGAACAAAAATTTCCAGTTAATACAGAAAACAGCAATTATCAAACTTGATGTTACCATACGTGTGCTGCCGTTGATATCAAGATACTTGGCCATATTACCGAAAACTAAATTCGAACATTTTTAGATTTCAGTTTTAAAGCTAAACTTCAAATGCAATGGAAACTAATGATGGACTTTCTCGATGAAGATCGGAATTTGATACTTTTCCATCGGTTTCTTTACTACTAAATTGTAACGGCTAGAATTGTTACCAAATCGTCATAAAAGCTACTACAATATTCGAATATTTATAACAATGATATTATTACCCTCTCATCAATTGCGATGCTTTAAAATAGGCAGCCATTGCTTGATCGTGCTCATTTTCAATAGCAAACGAATGGCCGTATGCCAACCACGCCGGTCCAAATAAGCGATCCAAACTTGTCGCTTTAGCTAGATATCGTCTCGCAGAATCCCTTTTTCCTAGGATAAAGTAGTCGTTACACACTGTCACTTTGATTTAATTTTTCGACGTCTCGATTTTTTTCGATTTTCGACGTTTTGCATTTTAGTGAAATTTATTAAACCGCACCTTTTTAACGTACGCCCCATGTATGCCTTTTAGAGTATATAATTACAAAGAATGTGAAATCGATCGGGAAAATTAAGAAGAGGCCAAACATGAAGAGCTACGGATGGAAATGAGAGAATTACGGACAATCTAGCTGCGGAACTGTTAAAATCAGATAGACTACGACAGAGATCCTGTATAGATTAATAAACAAAATATGGGAAGAAGAAAGAATACCTACAAAGTGGAGGAACGGCATAATAGCGACGTAATGGTAGTGTCGCCACACAATTGAATGTGTTACGCACAAAATAGAATAGGTTATAAAAAAAAATAAGATATTTTAAAGTAGTTAACTGCGATTCGCTGTATCAGGTTTCCTGAGAAACATCGATACGTCATAACGCTGATACAGTTAATCGCAGTGAGCTAATGTAAACGATCAAACCCTGGAATCGCTAAGTAAAATCCATATTAATTTTGTAGACGTCAAACGGGCATTTCACACGGTCAACAGAAAACAGATTCGGAAAATTCTCATGATTTATGGCATACTAAGAAAATACGAATAGTAAGAAGATTGCACGCCCCAATCTTGCACAATTGTGAAATCAATACCATATGGTCTCCGACCATATTCTTTCTTGGCTTTGTAATGAGAAAAATGACGGATGGAAAAACAGGGCATTTAGAAGACATCGAATTATCTGACGCAGTCTGTTTGATTCCTGAGAAGAGGCAAAGTATGCAAAGATGATATTAATAAACGAGGCAAAAAAGTGTGATTGGAGATAAATGTAAAAAAAAAACGGGAAATTGAAATAATTATAGAAGAAACGAAATAGAAAGTTTAGAGGAATTTCGCTATTGGGGAAATGTATTAGAAAAGCATGGTGCTATAGAGAAAGTAAGTGCAAGAATTAACAAAAAAATTGTTTTTTACATGCTGAAGCAACTACGAAGATCAAAGTAACTGCCGTTGAACACAAAGATGAGAATATTTAATACTAACATTAAAAGTATATTACATGCATCAGAAACTTGCGCTTTAAATAACAAAGATATAAAACGAATTCAGACATTTATAAATAAGTGCCTAAGAAGGATACTAAAAATATCTTGGACCCAAAAAATAAACGCAGAACTATGGACGAGGACGAAGTTAGGAACCTAACGAGTTAAGGGAAGGAAATGGGAGTTCATTCATTTGGAAAATACGAACAGGCACTTAAGTACCAACCAAACAGAAAAAGAAAACAAGGGAGACCTGCGGAAACATAGAGGAGTACAGAAAGAATTAGAAGGAGAAAACAAAACGTGGAAAAAACACAAGAAATAGGGGAAAATGATAGAAGGTTGTAAAGGCACTATGGTTTGGTGAAACCAAAAGGATTAAAGGAAAAGAATTTTTGACACGATAAGATGAGATAGAATGCGAATATGAAAGATTAGCCTTAAATATTTACCTATTATGTAATAATAGCATCCAACAGCGAACCAAGATATGGCCAAATTTGGATACAGATCTACCAACTTATGAGCCAAAGTAAATAATTCTGAAACAAAGAGAATATTATTAGTTTACTGCAGGTCAGTTATCACTAAAGTTTAATGTCGATCGGCGCAAAAAAATTACTACTGATATTGGCAATAAAATTTAGATGTTAACTCACTTCTTTTCCTAGTAAAAGGCTAAATAATAAATGTTTGTTATGTACTTACTGTTACTTTGTTTTAATTCAACTTGACAAGATATATGTATCGGTAAACACGCACTATGATATGGATCCTGTTTTAGAATGCTTTCCGTTAGCGAGTTGCATTTTTGATAGTCGCAATTGTAATATAACTGTTCAGCTTGTGTTACGAGAAAATCAAGGCTTTCCTGCAGCTTGGAAATTACAGGATTTTCTTCGACGTGCATCGCATCACCTGCAGACGTCTCCCCTTTAATAATCAACTTCGAACTGTTTTCTTTCTGAGTTTGAGTAGTATTCGGGGTACTCATGAGTGGAGTACACAGAAATTCAGACGCAGATTCGTTAGACTGTGATTGATTTAAAGGAGTTACTCCGAAACTGTTTTGCATACTGCTTTTATTTTCATTTACGTCTACGTTGTAGTAAGGCGTATGATATTTTTTAACTTTGCTTCTGTATAACATTAATAGCACTTCAGATTCTTCTGCTGTACATTGCTCGGAAATCGGCAGTGCGCTTATTAGCTCTTCCTCTAAAAAAAAAAAAACATTTATTGCTTGTGAAAACTTGTAGGAAATCCTAGTTAGTGACGGGACTATCGAAGGAATTTAATCATCGAATACTTCACTATCAGAAACTAAAAAGAAGGGAAATGGAATTGTTGACACGGTGGGTGGACATTCGTTGATGTGGAGCGGAGTGGATGAGGGGGAGAGAGCGAAGGCTGGAATAGGGTATATGCTGCATAAAAATGTCAAGAAATATTTAAATGAATGGGAACCAATAAATGAGGGGATACTAGTAGTAGAATTAAATAACAAATCCAAAGTACAAACAATAATTGCAGTTTATGAACCCAATGAAGACAAAATAACTGCGATCAAAGACAGATTTTGGGAAGAGCTAAGTCCAACGGTAGATGTAGCAAATGGGAGAGTTTATTTAGCAGGTGACTTTCATGGAAGAGTTGGAAAAAAAGATAATACATATGGAACACAGATAGGACAACATGGGGAAAATGTAAGAAACAATAATGGTAGAAGGCTTTTGAATTTCTGTACATTGCAAAACTTAATTGTTGCGAATAGTCTTTATGAACATAAAAATATACAAGTATACCAGAGGACGGAAAACAGAGGAATTATAAGAGATGTAGTTGTTAAGAGGGGCTGCGAAATTGGGAGTGGTCATTGGTTATTAGTGGCAGACATAAAAGATCAAGACGAAGATGTACAACAAGAGGGGACGAAAAAAAAAATGTCAGGAAGTAATAAAATCGTACAAACTCAGAAATAGGGCAATAGCAGAAAAATATGAACAAATAGTACAAATGACATTGCAAAATTACGAAAAATAACATCAATGATGAGAAGTTACCTTACACCCTTGTGGGCTATTTAGGTTTTTTGATTTGAGAAAAACAATAGGTTGGGTTAATGGTTGAGTGAATAGTTCTTAAAAAAATAGTTCATAAGAAACTACAACACATTTAAAACAACGCCAAAAAACACGAAGTAAAAGCAAAATATGATACAAACAAATTACATGAATATTTTTAAATAATGCACTTGTTTAGGTTCTGAGTTTAGAAATGTCTCTAGTAATAAAGGATTTTGGATCGAATACGTGTACATTGAAATATTCCAGGTAACAGTTATTTTTGACTATTAACGAACTGTTCCAACAGTTTTTATTTGATACCGCCCATCACTAATAAATCTAAAATCATACCTTCCGTAGAGGTTAACATGTGATGTTGAATCAATGATTCAAATGCTTCAAAACAGTGTACATCACACTGCAACGCTTGTCGGTAACAATCTGCTGCCAATCCACGATTATCCATCGCCTCCAAAACCTTGCCTTTCAATAACAGTATAGCCGATTGCACTTGCTATACAAAACATACGAATGCATAAATTATAAAGATAAATCACGTAACAAGCATATAATAACCTTACATTCCGGGGAGTTCCATCGAAGAGACCTAACTCTGCATTTGAGATATTAGAATTGTTCGTACTTTCGAGTAAAACTTCTAAGTCCATCGAATCGAGAACTTTTTGCGCTTCGTTTAATTCATTCGCGTCCAGTAAACATTTTGCTGTTAAAAAATTACACAAGACAAACATCTGTAAAAGAGTATTCTTTCAAATATTTCAAATGATATGTTGAATTTTTACCTTATCTAAATTTTTTGACCTAAGTAAATGTGCAGCACGGTGATACTGTTTCAACAGATACATACATTGTGCTAACCAATAAACATCTTTAGGATTACAATTTGTTAGTGCTGTTACTTTGTCAGCCCAAAAAAGAGCAGCGTCGTAAAAATGCTGAAACGTATATCCTAAAATAATTATTTTTTATATTATCGTTTCATAGCATACCAAGTTTATATAAGTTTGAACGAGTTTCCTATATTTGTCGATGTTTAGATTTACTTTTGACGTATCACCATCATTTGTAGCCATCCTAAATCTTCATAACTGATTCTACTTGTTTTCTAAATTCAAACAAATAAATCTAAGTTTGCTTATCCTGCCGATCCGCCAAAGCTTTTATAAAATATTTACTACCAACCACTACCAATTCTCAGTTCACCAGTGTAGCCACATTTCTTTGAAGCAAGTCGCCAACTTTCCAAAAAATTGTCGCCCAAAATCGCTCAATCTTCAATTACTCAATTATTTTAACAATATAAATTTATTTCAAACGTCTTATTAAGGATAATCTACATATTTCTTTAGAAATGTGACTTAATTTTATAAAATACTTTTTAGAATTAAAATTTTTGCTAATCTCAAAATTTTACTCGGTAGAGTCCAGAAATTTTAAACGTCGTTAAGTAGTTCCATCAAAACTATATATTGTAGCAAATAACCAGTTACCGTAACTGCTTTATAATACATCGTATTTTTATAGATATTCACAAACACTAAAGAGATAGCTGATAAAAGTTTGTATAAAATAATTAGAATGATAGACGATAGAACCATTTTTTTAAATTGAAAATCAACCAATTACATTACATAGCACGTAGTGCTGTAATAGGTAATATCGATAATCAAGCGTTCTTCAATTCAAGGCTTCATTTCATTTTAGCAATATTTAGCTATAATTTGTCAGACATGAAATAGGTGGCAGCAGAGACTAAAATTTTGAGTATTTAAATATAAAAGCAGAAAATCGCCTAATACGCGACTTGCGATTTTCTTTAAGAACTTGCCGCAACTTTTTCAAATAAATCAGGCAATTTGCCATAAATAGCCCAATACAAACAAAACACCATCATCATCTACCCTGCCCTATTATGCTGAATAGTTGGCTAACCTGCAAAGGAACAAACTTTTAAATGTGTCAAAGTTTGAAATTTTGATTTCAATATACGTTATAAAGGCAAAGGTTGTACCGTTAAACATATCTGCATTAGTACAAGTTCTAGTATTCGGAAATGTCTGAATTAAATATTACTAAACAAGATCCTAACTTGGTACACAATCTAAAAGGCCACACAAATGATGTTACAAGTATTTCATTTAACCCTAATAACAAACAACAATTCGCTAGTGGAAGTCTTGACAATTCTGTGATATTATGGAACTTATCGTCGCAACAGAAAAGATGTTTTAAATTGCTTGGTCATTCAAATAGTGTCAGTTGTGTGGAATTTTCAAAAGACGGCCAGCTAATAGCATCGTCTTCTCATGATCAAACTGTTAGATTATGGTCACCGAAAATAAATGGTAATAGTAGTAGTTTTAGAGGACATACAGCAACTGTTGGCTGTGTATCTTTTTCTCCGAGTAATGACAAGGTATCTATAAAATATTTTTATACTAGAAATTATCTGTATTTTGTTGGCTTAAAGGCAGAGTTATAAGATTCTATGTTGTATGGAAAATCTATATAACACTGAACCTTAAGACTAAGTCAGCGATTTGTTTAATCTGATGAAAGATTCCTGCAACTAGAATAATAAATGTGTAGCAAAAATACATATAATTACTCTTGATTTGTGGTTGATTAAGTATTGAAACTAATTTACTGCAGGAATTAAAACTATTCATTTGTTAGTGACAATAATTAATTGAATTATTACAACATACTTTTTTACAAAACTTTACAAATCTATTTGTGGTTAATTTGTGAGTGGACTCGTATAAATTTCTATTTTATTGATATAGCTAATAACGGGTTCGAATGATAAATCAATAAAAATCTGGGACCTGGAATCGAAAAGGTTTTTATGTTCTTTTACCGGACATAATAACTGGGTACGCTGTGCCAAGTTTTCACTAGATGAAACATTTGTTGCTTCGTGTGCTGATGACAAAACTTTACGGATTTGGGATATCAATTCTGGCCAATGTGTACATGTCGTCACTTCTACAAGAGGCAAATATCTAGTGTTTCGTCTTGTGTTTAATTGTAACGTGTGTGTATTAAACAATATTTTAGGTAGTGGAAATTATCTTGCGATACATAAGAATGATAGATCCATAGCATTAGCATTGAATAGCGGTTCAGTTCGTTTATACGATATCCGAGCAAAAAAACTTCAACAACACTATATATTGCACGATAATGTTACGTGTGTTAAATGGCATCCATTGGCTAATTACTTATTGACCGGCGGGCAGGAGGGTACTATGAAATTCGTTGATGTTCTGGAAGGTCGTCCTTTGTACACATTAGATGGATTGACTGGATCAGTTCGGACAGTAGCATTTACTGCTAACGGTGATTATTTTGCATCGGCTGGTGCAAATAAACATGTTATGGTAGTTTGGCATCATTTTTTTCTTGTTTACTGTGCTTAAAAGTATATTTTTTTAGGTATGGTCAACAAATTTCATTGTGACTGATAAAATTGATACAAAATAATATATAAATAAGCAACTATTGGAATGGTTACACGCAACTGTATTGAGTAGTATTTATTTGGATGTTACCCTGATGATATTATTGTACTGCAACTGTATTTAGTATTTTGTATACTATTCAAAAAATATTTTATTACTTTATTACACAAATTATATTGAAATAATAACGGATTTATAATTTAAAAACAGTAACAAGGGCGTATCATATTTTAAATACAGTATCTTTGTAATGTCATCTCTATTCAACTCTCAAACATGAAATGATAATTTAATTGGTATAATTAATTTATGATGAAATATTATTAGTGTTGAGCAAGATCACTGAAGATAGCAAGGACTGTGTGGCAGCACAACAAACACAATGTTCGGATTACTCCACCCGCACAAAATATTAATTTATTCGAGACACGTGTTTTTGGCTCCAGCTTCTACAAGTTTCAACAAACATGATTCTGGTGCGATTTGAGGTTGATCACTGAAAATGTCGCTGTCTAACTTGGTATAGGTCACAGATCCTTGTGAATACATGGGACGCTTAAAATTTGAAAGTTGAAATCATGCAAACTTTCAGATGTGGTATACAGAATAAGTAATCAATACTGCCAAGTAGATATTTGCTTTATTCTTGCGTAGTCACAAATTATTGCTTTATATACATACAAATAAATTGAACATTTGTTTTAATACATTTAGAATATGTAAGTTTTTTGTTATTTCCTATAATCTCCAATAGAAATTCGTTTTTATATACAGTAAAGCGGGATTGAAATTTATAAAGCAAAATGTTAAGTTTATTTGTAAGCAATAAAGCAACCCAGATACCACAATTCAAATTTCCCGCAATTATTTTTAGTAACTTCAACCACTTCAACATAAAGACATTAAAATACCTATTAATGTAATACAAAATTGTAGGTAATTTCATGCTTTAATGTTGAAGTTACTAAAAATAACGGCGAATTTGAATTTTGCCATTGGAATAGTACACCCAACAACGAAATATATTTATTTATATTAGGCGTGAACTGATATGAAATGAAAAGTTAAAAAAGCAGGAGGCCGAAAGGAATCGTTACATTGGAGGGATTGGGGCGGACTACACTTACCTCCAAACCGTTCTACCTGTGACAGAACACCAATTAACAGACGTAGCAGTTTCTTTTGGAATTCAGTAGCTGATACAAACTGCTATCGGTGGAACGAAGAGGTTAGGATCGTATGAAGCCGTCAAATTTCTATGCCAAAAAAAGTGAAGTTTTTAGTTTAATTCTGTACTAATTTACAATGAGTAGCCCTTTAATACCACTAATTAATTTAAATAAGATTTGTCGCACATGTTTAACAGAATCCGAAGAACTGCATTCAATTTTTAGCGTTCTTCGAAACGAAGATAGCGATGAAGACGATCTCACTTACGTTTATGAAATACTAATGAACATATCTTCTATGAAAGTACAGTTTTATATTTTTGAACAGACATGATGTGTTGTGTTATATGTTTCTCTTATAGATCTTGAGTGAAGATCAAATGCCAACATCTTTATGCAGGGTATGTTTAGATTTAGCAAATACATCCTACAAATTTCAACGACAATGTAATAGATCACAAGTTATATTAGAGACATATCTTACCCAACTGAATATTCAAAAGAGGGATTGTTTAAACGGTACATCTAAAAATGTAAGAAAATTGTCGAATTGTGAATTGAGAAATTATTTTCATGACAAAGATAATGATGACAGTTTTGATGGAAGTAATTTTATTAATGTTAATCCTAATGACACTCAGTCTATAAAAAAGAATTTGGATACTATTGAAGGTAACAATAGTTCTGGGGTGAATGATAAGGTAAAATGTGAAAATAGAGAAATATCTGATACAAATAAAATAAATGTGTTACATGTCGATATTCAATTCAAAGAAGAATTCATTGAACATAAGCATTTTATTAAAAAGAGGAAGGTATGTTGAATCTGGAATAAACGTTGATTGTGGTGAGTCATACTAAATAAAAAAATATATTTTCAGGTTTATGCTTGTAACCTTTGTGAAAAAAAGTACAAATTTGGTAGCAGTTTAAAAGTTCACATGCGAACGCATACTATGGAGAGACCTTACGTTTGCTCACTTTGCGGGAAAGATTTCAAGCAGTATGGCTCGTTAACTTATCATTTACGTAGTCATTCAGGGGAACAACCGTATAATTGTAAATTATGTGGTAAAAAATATAAACAGTCAGGATCATTAACAACACATATGAGAGTACATACGGGCCAACGGCCATTTCTATGTTCAGTTTGTGGACGTGGATTTAGGTACGGTATGTTTTATTTTGCAATATATAATCCACAAAACATGACATGAATCATTGTGAACATCATTACTATAAACACACTGTTCGGATTACTCCTCCCACACAAAGTATTAATTAATTCGGGACGACACATGTTTTGGGAATACGTGGATCCCCATTATTAAGTCGTATAACCGAATGAGCGCAAAAATAACTATAACTAAAAACGTGCACTACTTTTCCTTCTCCCCTTATTCCCTTTACCTATCCCTATTGAACGTAGTGCAAGGGTGATGGTACACTGTGACCTAAAAGATCTATTGTGTCCCCTATTCTGGCTGTGTTTACATGTTCCTTGCAAAATCTACATTCCATTACCTCTGTTATTCCAAGCCTATTCAGGTTTACAGTGGCCTGATAGGATCCCTGTCAATATGGGAATATTATTTTTACTTAGGTTGATGCATTCTGTAAATCTCTTCCAGTTATAGGTTCCCAGAAGAGTTTTAGCTTGCTTCATTTCTCTCATTAGAGATTGTGAGAAGGTCTATATTGGACAGGTATAAGGAGACCGAGAGAGCAGATATGTCTGGCGTTGCTGAACATATGGAAAAAACCAGACATAATATAAATATAGATAATTTAAAACTAGTGAAATCGGTAACTTCAACGCGTGAGCTAGATGATTGTGAGTCAATTTATATTAAAAATAATAAAAGCCTTCTTAATCGGGAGGAAGCGTCCTTGTCATTTTTGTGCCAATGAATTTATTGGAGTAAAGGCATACACTAACGAACGCTTGGGTGGTCCTTCTAAAAATTTTTGCGTTTGGGGTGTGTGAAAATGTTATACATATATTAGAGAGGTAAAGGGAATAAGGAGAGAAGGAAAAGTAGCGCATGTTTTTAGTTATAGTTAGTTTTGCGCTCATTCGGTTATACGACTTGATAATGGGAGTACTCCCGAAACACGTGTCGTCCCGAATTAGTTAATACTTTGAGTGGGAGGAGTAATTCGAACAGTGTGTTTATTGTGCTGCCCCACAGTCCTTGCAATCTTTACTAAACATCATTACTATTTGAACAGACAGGCACCTGATTTGGGATACCACATGAGAACACATACAAAGGAGAAACCGTACATGTGTAACGTTTGTGGGAAAACGATGGCAATGCAATGTCATTTAGTTCAACATATGCGAACCCACACAGGAGAACGCCCTTACAAGTGCACAGAATGTGATAAGGCATTTCCTTCGACAACAAGATTAAAGCGCCATGCTATCATACATACAGGATTAAAGCCCTACAAGTGTGAGGTTTGCGATAGATCGTTCAACAGGAAAAGCACGCTGCGAGTTCACGGAAAGATACATACCGATGATAGACCGCATGTTTGTACAGTTTGTGGTAAAGGATTTATACAATCTCATAGCCTACGGACGCATATAGCCACACACTATTCTTCAACAAATGCTGTGGTAAAACCAACATAATTTGTATGATTAATACTTATTCTAATTGGATACGATCAAAATTGATAGACTTTCAATGAGTATATTTTTAATTATATGTTGGCTCTTCAAACAGGATTAGACTGTGTAACTATCTGTATTTATTTAAATACTTTGTGATTGATATGACCCTTATTTATTGTATATAATAAACAATTATTTAATTTTTTTATTTACACATTACATTTATTGATCCCCATATATAGAAATTGTAATCAAAACAGAATTAAAATTAAAGGCCTACTAATGATGAAGTGGAGTAATAATAATAAAAGAGTTTGTTATTGTGTAATAATATAATTAACATTTGCTACCAAAATTATTGATAAAAATTATAAATAATTTTTGTGAATTGTAAAAATTATTACAGAAGAAAACAGCGATCGCAGGTACCCCACAAAGCAAAATTCAAATTTGCCGCTATTATCTCTAATAACTTCAACATAGCATGAAATTACCTACAATTTTGTATTACAATATTACATTATTAGGAAGTCTATGATTAGGAAATAGGAATTTCGATAGCTCTAACCGTTTCCAAGTATAAAGAAGAAAAATTCTTGGTTTTGGTTATTTATGCACCAAAATCAAATATTACAAGGCGAAAAGTTTGTCAAAGCTACACTCTGTATACAAAATGAAGCTATTTTTTTATGTTTTGATATATAATTGATTTTATAAAATACATATTGTATCAAATAGTATATGATTGTGAATACGTATTAGGAATGCGAGTAGGATTTTTTCATAGAGGCATTGGTTTATAAAAACGAGTCGATAACGCTAACAACACACTTTGGCCAAATCGTACAAGCCTATCTAAGAAATTTGGGTGCATTCTTTATCCACCGGTTTAAGGCAATGGTGGTGTTAATAATTGTGTTTATGATGAATTTATCAGTATTGACAAGTCATCGTAAAGCCATCATTGGTGGATCCAACATGCAAACATGTTTGATAAAGAAACGCACCCAAGGTATTACCGATTTTATATAGAAATCTGTAATGCCGGGGTGGATTGCAGTAAACTGTAATTATATGTCAGGATTATTTGGCAACAATTCGTAATCACCAGAAAGGCCCAGAGGCCAGCCAAAGTGTGTTTGTGTGAATGATACATGCATTTGTCTGCTTCCTAAATTTGTTGCTTTTCATTTTGGATATATGAAAAACAACCCGGTTAAAATGGGATTCGTCTAATTCAGATAAATAAATTTAAGGGCATATATGTATACACATAAATATTAACTTACCATGAAAACAGCGCCAGAGCATAACTTGAGGTTCTCAAGATTAATGTAAATCCATATTTTACATTTAACAGAAGCAACATTAAACGGAGAAACAATGTCAAAAACTCGCATGATTCCAGTGTACGGCCGAACGCCAAGCTGCTCAATTCGACAACGAATAGAAGACAGGAGAAACATTGCTAAGGCATTACATTTAGAACACAGCAGAAAACCTGACAAGCCCGAAGATTTTGTGACCTATGAAGATAGTGATAGTGATGAGGAAACTCCAGCGATGCAAAAAGAAGTTCTTAATACCTCATATAATTTTGTCGACTATGTTCGCAGCAGGGAATCTATGGACAAAAATGTTAGATCAATGAATCAAGATTATGGTTCTAGACATATTTTGACACACGAAATGTTTAAAGAAACACCCATCAGTTTAGGCAATATGAATAAAGTGTTTTGTTCTCAGTGGTTAAGTGATAGACAAGTAGTTTTTGGCACAAAGTGTAATAAGGTAACAACAACTTCAGAACATTTGATAAAAAGGATCTGCCATTTTTTTGTACAGGATTATGATTTCAGTTAATGGTTTACGATGTTTTTACTCATTCTATAGATCAAATTCCATCATTAATAAGTTGGAGAGACTCAATTGGTACAGATCAGCAACAATGTGGAATTCATTCTGTACAAATAAATCCATCTAGAACGTTATTAGCTACAGGAGCTAGAAATACTTATGACATAGCTATTTATAGATTACCTACTCTCGATCCTGTTTGTGTCGGGGAAAATGCTCATAAAGATTGGGTAGATACGATTAAATAAACTTTAAATAGATGTAAATAAGTTCGTGTGATTTAATTCTTCTTCTGTTTAGGTTTTCGATATGTGTTGGTTAGACGATGAATTTCTTGTTTCCGGATCTAGGGATACTAAAATGGCACTTTGGCGAATAACGCCCGACTTATTGGAATGTAAAGAAGAAATTCCAACGTATCAACATATTTCTGCCCTTTCTGTGAAAGAATGTCGAAACTCACAAAAAGTAAAACAATTTTATACAGTGTAATATATCTTTGTAACAAATATTTTGCCAGGTACGTGCACTCACTTTCAACAAAGCGTATCAAGAAGTAGCCGCCTTGAGTTTGAATGGTTTCATACATATTTGGTGTGCGGAGACTTTTAAACAAAAATTATCAAGGAAGCTTCCATCATCGCAAGAAAATGTATGTTTAGCTGTACAAAGTACCGGTTTGTATGCAATTGGGTGTCGGTCGTACACACTTCTCTTGGATTGTAGAACTTTACAGGTAAGTCAGTCGGTTAAGGTCAAGGTGGTCAGGGAATGTTTGTTTTTATTTTTACTAGTTTAATCCAACGTATCCTATTATTTTATATGGTTATGTATGAATAAGATAATTTTTTTCCAAATGTTTACAGGCAGTTAAGAAGGTTTCGTCCAGATATACTGGTTGTGGTATTCGTTCTGCGAGTTTTCAAGGTGATATTTTGACTATGGGTACTGGAGTTGGTATGTTGATGTTCTACGATTTAAAAGCTGGAAAATATCTGGAATCCAGCATAAATTCTTCAAGAACCGTGGTACTTAAAGCCAGTAAAGGATTTGTTGTGAGTCTTATGAATTTCCTTTAGTTTAAATTTATGATCATTAAGTAATCATTAAGTAAATCTGTTCTATAACAAAGGTATTTAAAATAATTTTACATTTTCCTGTAGTTTCCCGAGGACGATTATCAAGACATACAGAATGTTAAGTACGTGCCAGCTATTTATACACATTGCTATGACAAAAGTGGGACACGGCTCTTTACTGCTGGTGGTCCACTGCCAACTACCCTAACTGGAAATTATGCTGGATTATGGCAGTAAAATTCACAGTATGTGCAATTTACAAATAATTTAAGGTTTTTAAGTTTAATTAAAATATTAAAACTTGTAGTTGCAATGCAACTATAATATGGAAATTACCCAGCTTAATTCGTTAGTTATAAATATATCTAATTTTTACGAACAGAAGTAGAGTACTTTGTTGGTGCTAATGCTATTTATATAGGAAAAAAAGGTAAAATAAAAAAGTCTACTTCACACTATTTGCATTGTATTCCCTACTATTTGGTATGCATATTTATTTACTTCATAAGAGAATTGTATATTTACTGTGAGGTGACTGCACTTACATTCTCTGTGTATATATTCGAATATTTGAAGTAGCAAGAAGATAAATAAAATATTTGATTTCACAGTGTACGTTTAAACGCTTTTTTTTCAATTAATATAACATTTTCAGAATGGAAACTGATGATTCATAATTTTATAAATAAACATATTTCCCGCAGTATTAAATAAATTACCGATAAAAGTTTTCAAGTCTTTTATTACTGAAATATAATAGTTATAATGCCACTGATGTTTATTTCATTCGGCAAAAAGACAATTGCATTATTTACAGGTTAGTATTTTGTCCCTCTGGTCAAAATATGTGTACAATGATATAAATCAGGCACAGAAATGAAAATTGTTAAGATAAATCTCACAGTGAACAACAAAGTATGAAATAAATGGGGAAAACCTTCAAGGACAAGTAAGTTATTAGCTCTGTTCCAACACGCAGCTTGCTGACGGTTCGTGATGACGTCAACCAATCAAAAAAACATACTTCAGTTCTCAAGGACTCCAATCTGTTCGACTAGTTCACGTCATCACCAACCGTCAGCAAACTGCGTGTTGGAACAGAACTAATGTGACGGGTGAGTAGAGATGGGACAAACGCTTATTTTCAAGTACGCGCGAAGTTATTTTCCAATAATTCTCTCAATAGTTCTCGGTGATACCCCTGTCAAAGAGAATATATCTATATAAAACCAAGGCTGTGTTTCGGTCTGTTTACTTTTTGATATGACCCTGTAGTAAAGAGTGTGGTATGCGGGTACCCGATGATACCCGACGCACGACGACTGAGCCTCCCTCACCTAAAATACAGGATTACCTTTTTTTCTTTCATTAAAAACACTGCTCTTAATTTGGATTTACAAAGGTATATAAGATATTGGGCACGTTCAGGCGGAGTGACGTGATTTTACAAGAGTAGCCTATACATCATTATTTATCAACCACGCTTTTAGGTTAAAGAAGTGAAAAAGTGGGGTTAGAGTTTTCTAAATTCACCGTAAAATTTTATCAGTGGCAATGGTTTTGCAATAATTGTCGCTCACTGTTGGATAACGAAAAAAGCCACCATACTCACCTGTTGCGTCGCCTGCACACACCCATTGCCTACAAGATTCACTACATAGTACACACATTTACATTATACCAGCATTATACTACAATTATTGTTACTGATATTTAATATTGTCTAATTATTATCTTTTTGTTTCATATCAGGAGATTGTGTGACTATACATGTATACTCCCACCTGGGTGCGAGATATATGGTACGCAACGCGATCTGCCTAACTTGTATTTATCCCGCTAGCCAGACTCGTTGTATGCAACGCAGTAGCATTTTGTATCTGTCTAGGCGTACGCAAAGTTCTAAGAGTGATCGTCGACTTCGCATACACAATGTTAGTTTATACAACCGCAGAGAAAGTACAAATCATGACGTGGCATTTTGTTGGAAATTCCTAGCCAGGCACGGTCGATCTATTTGTCGTAGAGTACGTGGATCGAAGCATAATCCCCCAGTCGTGCGATATTAGTCTCGAGAAAATCAACATCTGGTCAGTAATGTAAGAACTCAGTACCCCGAAAAACTTAACGTTTGGGCGGGTATCTTGAGTGATGCATTATAGGACCATTTGTTATCGACGGCAATTCGAATGGAATAAAATATTTGGATTTGCTGCGAACGCAAATTATTCCCGTCCGTCAACTTAACCCCGATTTTGATGCAATTTGATTTATGCAAGACGGTTATCCCGCGCATAACACCAGATTAGTAATTAGAAAACGTGTTATTGCCGGGAAGGGTACTTTAAAATGGCCACCCAAGCAGCAAAATTCAAATTTGCCGCAATTATTCTTAGTAACTTCAATCTAAAGACATTAAAATACCCATTAACATTATACAAAATAGTAGGTAATTTCATGCTTTAATGTTGAATTTACTAAAAATAATTGTGGCAAATTTGAATTTTGCTGCTTGGGCACCTTGATCACCTGACCTCAATCCCTGCGATTTTTTTTGTGGGGTTATGTGAAACAAAATCTTTACAGTTTTGTAACAATAGCGAGCTTGCAACAGTTGCAAGTAGAACTGTTGAGAATTTTTGCGACAATAACTCGTAGAAACCTCGAGGCAGTGAGTCGGGAGTTTTACGATAGACTCGGCTATTGTTTGGCCGCGGATGGTGTTATTTTCGAACCCTCCATAAAGTAAAATTTTTAGAATTCCAATTTATTTTGTATAATTGTGAAGTTTATTGTTCTTTTGTTTAATTTAATAAGAATCGTTGTTTATTTTCCTGCATCGCATAGCAGCTACAAAATGAATATAAGAACTGTACTTTTTACCGTAAACTGAGAGTGCAGAAAAATTACGCGGTATTACGTGATTGAGCGGACATGCGTGCGTACCCTTGCTCGGTTTATGGTGAACGAGATCTCTCGTCGTCAGTGAGACTCGAATGCGCGGTTGCCATTCACAAAAGAATCCTCTGTTCCGATGTGGGCATACGTGTATAGCAAAAAAACGAATTACCTTTCTTAAAATATATCACAACCGAAAAAATGATTCTATAAAATTTTTCTCAAATAACGCAAGATATGAAACAATTAGTATAACTTGAATATAACGAATAATATAAAATCATTAGAATGGAAACCAATAATTTTATAAATAAACATATTTCCTGCAGTCTTAAATAACTGCTGCATGTATAGGACAAAGTAATTTGTTCAAACATACAGTTAGAGTAGCTAGTGAGCGTTTATCCAAGCAGATGGAGTTGATCATACCACATTTGTATTCCTACAGATGGGGTTGATCAATTCTCATTTGCATTTTATATCTTAAATAAAATACCTACAACAGTTTTCAAGTCTTTTATTACTGAAATATAATAGTTTTACAATAATTATAATGCCACTGACGCTTACTTTATATAGAAAAAAAGGAATGCATTACAGTACTCAGACTAATACAAAATTAATGACGTTCAATAACTATTGTCATGATTTCATACAACCTGTTTCTTTTTTTTTGCTTTCATTAAAAACACAGCTCTCAATTGGGATTTACAAATAAATATATGGTTCGCCTAGAAAATTTCCTACATAGTACACACATTTATAATATACTACAATTATTGTTACGTTTATTGTTACTGACATTTAATATTGTCTAAATATTATTATTTTAGCATCTTTTTGTTTCATATAAATATAAAGAATTGGCACATTGTGTGACTATACAACTGAAAAGTATAACGAATTAACTTTCTTAAAATATTATATCACAACCGAGAAAATGATTTTTTTTTTTTGGAATTTTTCTTAAGTAACTGGCAAGATATGAAACAATTGAATAAAATAAAATTTACTTTTGAACAGGTTACTATAATACATATTACCGATCTTATAGTAACGAAGGCTTTTCCCCTTACGCAAAGGTCAAACCCGTTATAATATGATATGTATGATTTTCATCGTTCGCGTTACTTTTTCACGTTTTTTGGTTCTTTAGCATACGCTTTTTTATTATTATTAAATGCATTCGAGTTGCTCCGACTTAAAATAACAGATAGGAACTTATAACTTATTTACCGACAGGATATGGAATTATGTACGGCACATCTTTCAATATTATCATTTCCCCACAACATTTTTTTAAAATACTTTTTGATAAGTATAAGTGATGATATTCGAGTTGAATTCCCATAAGTTGCCTTGCTTTTTTCTTATTTTCGTTTAATTATAGATGTGCCGAACAATAATATACATTAAATATGCCCCGCGAGCATGACACAAGCTGACTAGTTTTTCTATTTAGAAAAATCACAAAATAGTTTAAGGTGATCCTTAAATTCCAACTGATCGAGGATTATCACTCCCCAAATCAACGTACACTATACCTAGACAAAACTGGCAGCCTCTCTTAATATTGTATACGCAAAAAATACTCGATTTGTTTAATACACGTTTTTTTAAAGTATATTAATTGTATGTGGGGGTATATCGATGAAATTAAATTAATTTTTTCGTATATGCAAGGAATTTCCCACTCTTCCAACTTATATCTTACTATGCAACAATCTCACTTTAGTTCAATATCATTTTTTAAGTTTTCTTTTTCTCTTAAATATATATATAACATCATATTTAACATATTTTTATTTCTTATATAATTTTATATTTAGGAATATGTACATACAATATATAAAGTGGGACAACACAAAAGAAATGAATGTCTGTTATTGGTTGCCCGAAACACACAAATGTAATTATTAATTTATTTTTGGCTTATTATAAGCTTTTTTTATTTTTTTTTACCTTTTGTTTGATAAATATGTTGTATATAAGATGCACACTTTGTAATATTCAAAAAAGAAAATAAATAAATATAGTAACAGTCTCTTAAGAGGAAATATTCCTTAATAATAAGTAAAATGTTTGAATTCCTAACGCGTGTTTAAGGTTATGTTTAAAGTATAACAGGAAGGAGGCCCTTACTCTAAGCTTAGGTAATCACAATAATGAAATATTACATACGTATATAAAATTATGTACAAAGTGTTTGTGTATACGTCAGAGATCTAACCGTTTTTGAATTTTTGTTTCTCATAAGGCCTCCTTTATTACGAAACGACCAGGAATCAAGATCAATCTTACTTTATTTATGAAAGTTACGACATACGATTGGCAAAGATGAAATTGATCCGTTCCCGTTAAAACTTATCCCAATAGGCAATTCGAAATAACGATCACCTTTGATTAACGTCCGCATTGGGAAATATAAAGTTCAAATTTTTCGTGACACTTAGAATTTTGTACGACAGATGGAATACCCGTTTGATGTGGTTAAATGTGTCCACATCGTATACTGACCTGGCGGCGTTCGTGAGATCGAATGGTTCTTGAATGCACAACAATTTCCATTGGGTGACGTCGTTCTTCTGTGATCTCGTGTATCTGCATTCCTCCTTCAACAAAACCGATCCCTCTCGTACTGAAATCGCATATCGGTCGTAGTCGAACCGACTGTAATAGCTCAGGAAACCCAACAATAACTCGGCTAACGATTGTTTGTTGTCCGAGTAAAATTGCGGCAGCTCTTCCTGGATGTCGATGTTGTGTATTTCCGAATTCGGACTGAATTTATTGGGATAAAGGCCGTGAAGGCAGGGTATTGCCGGCGGAGTTACACCGCCTGTTACACCAAAAATGATTCGAATAAAAAGCGGTATAAAATAAAATCGGTGCGACTTACATTGTAGAAAATGAATTACCATCAGCGCAAGGGAATAGCTCGAGATAGTCATCCTCTTGGCGTCATTTATGTCATTCGATTGGGCCCACAGCTTTACGATAATAATAAGTGGTCGTACGCGCCAATCGAGATGCGCGTAGCAATGAAGCAGGTGAGTGTTCCGTATGCCGACTGCATTGTTACAATTTAAATCTACTTCGAAACCGTACTTTGAATCCTTAAATTTTAAAATTGGAACTTTGGCTAATATTATTTCGGGCTGAGTTATAAAATCTAAAATCGCAAAATTATTTTTTGAACGTATCGAATTTTTCTATTGACTGACCACAATTCTGGAGCACATTTTGTATATTTTGCAGGTAACTGAGAGCATCACTTCTCGCATCGTGCAAGCAAGGTTTGACTAAGAGACACATGTCTATATCACTGTTTTCTGTACCTAGACCAGACATTGTTGAACCCACCATGAAAAGACCGTATCTTACAAGTATTTTCTAAAATCGTAATGGTTTTGTTACACAATGAGTAAGTAAAAGTTGGAATAAATTCATTTAAAATTCACCTGAATTTTAAATGAATGTATTGCAACCTTTACGTGCTCACTGTATAGAGAGAGCGATAATTTCCAAGACCCTGTATTTTATACAATAAAAAGAAAGAATAGTTTAGATAGTTTCATCTTTATTACTCTCTATACTCAACTCCAAGTTAGTAACATAAGCAATGTCACCAACTGATATAATTTAAATTAGCTACACTAAAAGTCACGTGGTTCTCGGAAG
Organism: Osmoderma eremita; assembly: GCA_031763485.1. NCBI lineage: Eukaryota > Metazoa > Arthropoda > Insecta > Coleoptera > Scarabaeidae > Osmoderma > Osmoderma eremita. The sequence goes on from JARFOC010000010.1 coordinate 177,161, forward strand.
TTGTTGATCTCTCTGTACACAATGAAATTAAATTTATGGATATTTTTCTAAAATACTCACTCGTATATGTAAATATACCATTTTCCATAATTGTAATTTATGTATATAAGTTTCCTCTTTCTGTACCTTCGCACAATAAACGTCCCAAATTGATTGACTCAATTGATCGAATTTATTATCCGTAATTAAGTACGCCGGACTTGCAGTTATTCGAAATAACGAAGATCTAGACGTAAACCGTTCCATTAATCCGTACACTCGTCGATAAATATTGAAACTTTGTGGACGCTTGCTGCTTTCACGTCTTTGTTGAGAATTCGCAGAATGCCTGATCAGATAAACCAATTTGATTTTATAATTGTACAAAAATAAAGTTTAGTTTACCTCGTTTTATTGCCATTGTGATACTGTGGACTCGTTTGATATTGTGTATTATAATAAATATTTGGTGATTTGTTGTGTTTACTGTTATTGTATAGTACATCATTGTTGAAACATCCCGATCGATTATTTCTCGTAATATTTTGATTTGAAGCTACAATTAAGGTATTTATAAAGGGTACTATTACCAGTTATAATGCATTACGTCTTATATTCGCAGGTGATTCACGTGATGCAAATGATCTACAACTTTCGTCACTTTCCGATCCATTTGGAGAATTTGATCTTAGTTCCCCTCTACATCTCCAACTGCCTTTCCTATTGAAATTATTAACTATAAGATTATTATTCATCATGTTATGTGGTGGTGGGGGCATTAAATTTAATGGAACGTTTGGAACTAAATGATAATTCCCGTTAAGGCTATTCTCTTGCAGGGCCATTTCTTCGGCTTTCAAGTTGCATATGTAATCGCTATAATTATCTATCTTTATATTTTGCAGGAATTTATAATCATTTATTACTTTTATACTATTAACGTTTATGTGAGGATAAATTTCTTCCAAAGTCATCATTTTATGTGATTGATTGTCGTTTATTGGTGTGTTATCTTGAAAAATGACTGGTATATGTGGTACACAATTAACTGTATTCATAACTTGCATTAAGTTGTTAGATTATAAAATACCTGCAACAAATAAGGGTCATTTAGGACTTGATTTTTTGTAGCAATGTAATTACTATATAATGCAGGAATACAAGAGAACCGCATATCGTTAATTTTATTTTACATATTGTTGCAATACTTACTGCATTTCTAACAAAACATTAATTAGTTTTTAAAACATTATTAATGATTATTATTATAAGTAATTCTATATAGACAATTGACAGTTCTGTAGGTCTAGCTTTTCATTTCGTTACCCGCCAAAATACGCCTGCGCATACTAACTTTATACAATAAAAATCCCTGATTATATTCCTTTTCGTTTTTTTTTGTATCAGGCAAAAAATATAAAAAGACTTGTGCACATGTTTTTAAAAAAGGTTTTCCTCTTGTGAAGGATAATTCAACAATATTCCAATGCATGATGTTACTTGTATTATCCTTAAATAGCTTAAGTTTAATAAAATCTATAGGCGTTTTTTCGCGACATGGTGTTTTGAAACATGTTTTTGAACCGTTTCATGGTATACGTAATGGTTTGAACGTAGCTTGTTGGCGAATTTGTGGATGCAGCCATATATGCGGTTACGCATATATCATCTACAACGTCGTTTTGAAGATGTTTGACAACTGAAACAGCTGTTAAGGAAATATGGCTACCGCGTTTTTTTTTGCATTATTGTATTTGTGATGCGGCCTCAAAGATATTAAATTTAATAGGGCTACCTCACGCAATTGAAGTGAGTTTACATTTTACTCCTCAAAAAAAAACCAACACTAGACTATCGGATGCGGTAATAACTGTGCCATCTACGTTAAATCGCTTTTAAGGTAACTAAACATGTAAACAAACCTTATGGCCCGAGTTTGAATTTAGAAATAATTAATAGATAAAATCCTTGTATATCCATATATACAAGGGTAAAATTAATAAATCAGTAAACTTTCCCCCTCTCTGAGCACATCCTAATTTAGAGAGCCAAATCAAAAAATAAATAGACCAAAACACGGGCGGTAGATTCGATATTATTTCTTGTATGTGCATAAATTAATTAAATATAATTATTTCGCACCGCGTTGCATATTCGTTACTTGCAATTCCTGTTATGTATAATCTACCACTCTATTATAATCTATATTAGGTGATTATTAAATGAAAACAAAAAAAGTATATATAATACAAAATTTATTAAGTATAATTTTTACAAATTTTACTTTTTCCTTTCATATTTCCAAACATAAACAGGTGGAGTCGTTTTAGTTCCTTTCTTAAGTCGTCTTGGTTTTAGTTTTCCTTCATGCTCTAGATGCTTTTTAATTTCTATTTTTCTATGTATTATAGCGAGTTCTTTTTCCCTCTCAATCCTCTTGGATAACTGTTTGTACATAGCCTTTTTTTGTTTAACTGCTTCTTGTAAAGCATCAATATCAATATCTGGCAACTCCTGTTCCGCTAATTGTGGTAAAATTTGCTTCTGTTTATAACTTTCATCCAAATTTTCTGCAAAATATGTATGGCTATTTTGATGCTGATGATTAATACTTGTTAAATGCAGTTGAGCCTGCAGCTTGTCGATTTTCTTTAATTCCTGCGTTCTCTTGGTGGTAATATACTTCAAATCTTGGGACCTCATTAAACGTATTTGTTCTGGAGTATCTTCATCGTCCTTTTGTTTTTCAAAGTGCATTCCATTCTCTAATTTAGAGTTAATCATATGATGGTAGAATTCATCTGGATTTTTATTTAGGGCTCGTTTACGTAGTAATTTCAAAGTATCTCGTTTTTCATTGTAATCTGTTGCACGCTTTTTGTAATCTTTTTTCTTCTCTAGCAAACCTAAATGTTTTCTAGCTTCTGGTTGATGTCTTTCTCGGTGGGTATGTTGATGCGATTTTGCAGCTTTTTTCCATACGGACATGATGAATATTTAAATATACAAAAAATGCTCCTACAAACAATCTTCAGCTAAATTGCAACATTTACAACAACCGTGAACACAGAAAATCTACTGTTGCGTGTGACATAAGGCTGTGGTAAGGCATTATGAGTGATTATGAGGTTAAAATTATATATATATATATATATATATATATATATATATATAACCTTATACTGTTTAAAATAGCCAATCAAATGACCTAAAATCCAGATAATCTTAAAATTTTTATAACCCCCGGACAAGTTGTTTTGACGATCATCCCTTGGTCGATGATTAGGTATTTATAGCGGATTTCCTGCAGTAAGATAATTTTCAAATTTGTTGAATGAAACAATTTAGAATTAGGTAATTTGTATTATTAAAAATCCATAACTATTTGGCATAAATGTCAATTTGGTACAAAGTGGTCAACGAAGTTGTCCTGTAATAATAAATAATGTCAGAAACTTTAAATAATAAATTACATAGTATTTATGCTAGTATTTATTATTGGTAATGTAGCGTTATTTATAATTTAATGTGATTAATATGTCGAAGAAAGGAACTATAGAAGTCTTTCAAAGCAAAATAACCAGAAATGATAGGTTTGCTCAAATGTCTCATCAAGAAAAGGTGATTGAACAAAAGAAAAAAGAAATTCAAGCGAAATTAGAACAAAAAACGAAGGGTCAAACAACAACAAATTCTGATACAAAGACCACCACAACGACTACACCAGTTATAAAAGCGAAAAGGTACAATCTGGAACCAGATCTTGTTTCAGTTTAAAAGTTTTCTTTTTAGTCCAGCAAAAACGTCAGATAAGAGGTATGGTTTTAATGTGTTTTCAAATGATGGAAGCTTTTTGGATCAATTTAAATCAATGAAAGACAAGAAGGCAGATCAAAAACTGAAGTTCTATAAGAGCAGAGATGGACATGATAAGAATTTCTGGTAGATATGGTTTTATCCTTTAGAAATATTGAAATTTTGCTATCTATAATTTCTAGTGAGGATCGCAATAAAACTAGCCGCTGGTCTCAGAAAAGGGGTTCGCAATCACCTAAAGAAATCCGACCAACGAGACCTAGAATCTCGCGATTTTCTGAGAAATCTAATTTTGAACCAAAAATTAACATCACTACTTCATATAGTAGTTTAATATCCCAACCTAATTTCGAGGTCATTATTCCGCAGAATGTCACTGGTCAACCCTTATTGAAAAATATGATACCTCCTCCTGGTGTTGTTTATCCCACCCCACAAACAAGTGAATCAGTTATAGTCGCACCTCCAGTATTGTTAAATATGCCACCACCACAAATTGTGCAAAACCCTATAACTGCCCCTATTATTGTTTCATCCACAACAACTCTATTACCTCCCGCACCAAATGTGGGAAGTATAATTACTCCAACGACTGTATTAACTACTGTAAATTTGCCTCCACCAGTGACATTACCTAGTCAAAATGTTGCAGTTTTACAAGAAACCACTGTGACTGCTAGTGTAATAGGAGTGCCTCCGCCCTGTGTACCTTCTATTGAATTGGCATCAATACCTCCGCCAAATCCAATCCAGGTGCATAATATTCCACAACCAGAGCCAATAAATACTTTAACAATCCCACCTCCCGCTCCAATACAAGTGCAGAACATACCACCACCTTCTCCAATACAATTGAATGAAATTCCTAATCCTAAACCCTTAGATATACTTAATATACCGACACCGAACGATAGTGGTTCTGTTGAAAAGAATATATCGAATCCAGATTTTATTAAAAATATTCCGCCCCCAAATAAATCGGTGCCACCACCGACATTGACAGAAGCAAGCGTTACTGTAAATATTTCAGTACCCCCTCCGCCCAATGCAGAAGTAACCGTAGCACCGCCTATTCCCACTTGTTTGCCCCCTCCAAATGTAATCCCGCCCACCTCAATGCCACCTCCAACGCAAGCATTGCCACCGCAACCCATTTCTGTGCAGAACGTGCCGCCATTACCTCCACAAAATATTTTAGTGCAAACTATTCCGCCTCCGCAATCTTTACCGCAATTAACAGTGCAATCGTTAGCTCCGCCTCCGCCCCCACCACCTTTACCGCAAACTACACAAAATTTGCTCTCTATGAATCAAAATTCCGGTAATATCGCCGCGATTTCGTTAGCACAAATGCCAATGCAGAATCAAACAGCTGTTACGCCGGTAGGTGTGCCTCCACCTCCTGTGACTAATAGTATACCATCATTGATGGCGCAACCTGTGCTGCCACCACCCGGAATGGGAATTGCACCGCCCATAAATATGAATTGTCCACCGCCTCTGATTCAAAACGCTGTGTCCTGCGCTGGAATTCAAGGACCCCCACCGACGTTTGTTAATCAACCGCCTCCGTTAACGAATCAAATGCCGCCGATGAACATACCCCCACCCAATGCCGTACCAATTGGACAACCTCCTAACGTCGTAGGGAGTTTTAGGGATATGAACGCAGGTAACTATTATTATAAATTTTTTTAAATGTATTTTTTAAATCTTACAGGATATCCCTGGTCATTATAGCATAAGTATATTGTGTAGTGAGTTTATTTTGACTTCTGAATTGGTTGTGGTTCCGATTGAGTTGTAAACTGTTTTAGTTTGTTATTGCATAATATGTAATTATCTCAATAATTTAACCGGAACCACGATTTATAATGTTATAGGTCTATTACTAGGCGAACGAATATATTTGCATTTTTGTACCACCGGCAGGGTTGGCTCTGATGGTTGCCTTAACATTTATTTTTTTACTAACACCGGCAAATAGTTCTTTCTCGGCAGCTGGCCATACCGTTTGTACGAGTTTGAGCCAGCCCTGTTTTGTTGCGGGCCCTTAGTGATGGTTTGTGAAGTGTTTCCCCCAGGTACTGCCGACTACGAGGCGATGGCGTCCCTAGGACGCATGGTGGCACAATGCGGACGTGGTATCGAGGACATCGTTCGACAGCGCAAAACCCAAGACCCCAGTTTGTGGTATGCAGGGTTCTTCAGCGCATCCAGCAGATTGAGTCCGTTTTGGTCGATAACTTGCTTTTTATTCAATTTTTATTTGCTTTAAACATCCCAAGTATTTATTTTTACATTCAACTAGAATAGGGCAGGATGTTTTGAACGGTAACACAAATCAAACTATGGCGCGACCTTTTCGACGGTCAGAAACGCAATTTTTGGGGAATCGCTTCGGTTTAATACCTTGAATAAGTAACTAAAGAAGGTTATGACTTATTTATACCGTACGAGCGAGCCTGCTATTGTCACGTAGTGTAATCGGAATTCCTGGGAAATGCGGAAGCGAGGTCGAGCATGCTACGCTACCAGATCCAACAACTGCCGATTTGTATTTATTTAACAACGTTTAGTAACGCATTTATTTAATAAATTTTCCAAAAATCCGAAAAAAACAAACAATTCCTCGGCTCGCCACGCCCGGCAAGGTTTTGCGATTTCATACGCATGCCCTTTGGATGCCTTTTAGTATATATCTGCTCAAATATAAAATTAGCATCGACCAACAAAAATTAATAATATACTAATTTAATTAATAACTACTAAATTAATTAAATTAGTATATTATTATTTTTTGTTGGCCGATGCTAATTTTATATTTGAGCAGATATTATATATACTAAAGGGCATCCAAAGGGCGTACATCAGCTTAACGTGATAATGTTTCATTAGATGCAGTGGAATATTTGTCTTCAAATTACACACAACATCTTATGTCTGATAATTGGTTATTCATAATTGTAATAATAGTTTTAAGTACTTGTTTGTACATTTTAAAAGTAAAACTCCTGCCCTAACGTTTCGCATTTCGTAAGTACGCATTTACATATTTTTAATCCGAAATTTAAATGGCAGTAAAAAGCAAAGTTACACTTCAGGTCAGGACTTGGTCTACTCAACAAAATATACACAATATTACAAAGTTTCGTGTACGATTTCTTCATATTATATCGAACATTTATAGGTTTCTCTTCCACAAAGACTCGGCCGCTTATCGTCAGTATGAACAGTTAGTGGAACAGTTCAAAATGGAATTGGGTAAAACCGACGAGGCAAAGAAAGAGGAGAACTTTTATAAACCCGAAGACACGTACGATCCCGAATCGGTCGACGAGGAGGACCTGGACAAGAGGAGAGATAAGCAATCGGAAGATTGGAAAGAAAACGAGAAAATGTGCAAACGGAAACGTAAAAGTAGGTGGGGCGACAAGGACATGTCTATACCACCGCCAGTACTGATAATGAATACGCCTTCGACAACGAATCTACCAAGCAATCCTACAGGTTAGAAATTCGAAAGTAGCTTTGCGAGTAATAAGTAATTTTTGACGGCTTTAGGGGGAATAATGTTGTCTAAAATAACGAGGAATGACCCGGCACTTATTCAGTACGCGATCAACACGTTCGGGTCGGCGAACCTCACCGAAGAAGATTGGAGAAAGGCCGAGGATCATTTTAAGATCAACGTCCTGTATCAGGAGATGGTAAGAAAGAGGCAGGAACTGGAAAATTTGAAACTCGTCGGCAGGAACAAGTACGAATACGATTCGGACGAGGAAATCGACGGCGGAACATGGGAACATAAATTAAGAGAAAAGGTAAAATTGTACTTCTAATACTTATCTCGTATCTATTTTGTTGTGACTTCAGGAAATGATCGCAACGCAACAATGGTCGACTGAACTCAACAGGCAGGCGCAAGGTAAACATCATATAGGTGATTTCTTGCCGCCGGAAGAACTGCACAAGTTCTTGGAAAAATCGATTGCCGTAAAAGAAGGGAGGCAACCAAGTCTTTCCGATTACAAGGAGTTCAAGTTGAAGGAAGATAATATAGGTTTTAAGATGTTGCAAAAGTTGGGGTGGTCGGAAGGTCAGGGATTGGGATCTAACGGATGTGGCATCGTTGAACCAGTTAATAAGTATGTACTTGATAAACTTTTTTGTTTTGTTAATTTGTGTATTGTCGGTAGAACGAGTATCTTCTAGAAACTGGCGCTATGAGCAGCAAAAATATTAGAAATGTGCGAATATATTGCGCCATTTTTAAACTTTTTTTTTACAATTAAGATTTATTTTATAACTTGTCTTTCAGGGGCGTTATAAGGGATCAAAATCAAGGCTTGGGATTAGAACAGCCCGACCAAATTGAAAATACTGACGACGAGTATGAATCTTATCGCAAAAGAATGATGTTGGCGTACAGATTCAGACCTAATCCGTTGAACAATCCTAGAAGACCTTATTATTAATAAAAAGTATTTTTATATTATGTACATTGTATATATGATTGTAGATATTATTAGTCTCTTGTTATTAATTGAATAGTGCCTGTAAATTGTAAATGTACTAAATGTACAATAAATAAATCTTTTTTTCCCTTGAAATGCAGTATAGCGATGGCAAAATTCATATATTATGAGTATCTGGACGCACATGTAAGTAAGTAGGTCTGTAAGTGAGAGGTTTTTTATGAGGAGCTTTTTTTTTTCTTTGTTGCCTGTTTCCATTGTTTTCTTGAGGGCCGATTCGTTTTTTCGATGTATGTACATCTTAAAACTAACACAAAATATCCTTACCGCCTTAATAAGTGAAGAACTCTAGATACGTATTCGAAACAGGTGCAAGTGCTGCTATTTAAATTCGCCCTTATTTTTTTTAAAATTTAATGTAATATTTTGAAACAATAAATTGGTTGACAATGAGAGCCGACGTGCTCTTGAAACATATGTCCCGTATTTTATTAAATCAATTTGTGTGGTGCGGATTTCCCGAGACTGTGTATTAATAAATTATTATTTTTGATATAACTTAAAATTGGAGTACAAGTAGATGAGAAAATTATAATTTCTGTTTCTGTATATTTGATATAAATTGAAAGAATCTACTTATACCGTCATATTTCTTATATATTCATGTAATGGTTTTACATTAAGGAATTATAAACTGGAAATATTTTAAAAAAATAAGTAGATAGGGTTTTACTAAAACCTATTTTATTTTTGTATTTCGTATTTCCCCGGGTAACATTTGTAGAAAGTATCAAGCTTTGTACATGGCGTATTTTGTTATATTTCATTTTACTTACTTTTTCCCCAAGTGTTTATACGGGAGAGCAAAAATGATTGTCATGTCTCAAGTTTGCAGCAACGTTGTCTTACCTGTTATATATATATCCGAGAATCCGAGAAACCCTAATATTAAGTTCTTTTCACATGTAATTAAAGGGTGTAGTTCACCAGCGTCCAAGTGCCGAATTTTCATAATTTGTTGTATGTATACAAAATGCGTATATACTATTGTCACAACTATGTTTTTGAAAGAATTTTTAATTTTTGGCAATTCGACGGTTTAGAACCAATTAAAACTAATATTCGCACAATAAAGGACTAACTAAAAAAATGTTTTGCGATTGTTTTCTATACTTTGCGTTTAGTTTTAACAGGCATTTTTGCGTTACACGAAACTCCAGGTAACGAATGACGTTTGCTCCATGCTACGGTGGTTCGTAAAACTTGCGTATCTATCGATCCATCTCAGTTATATATACAAGCGTGGTAATTATTGTACGATGAAGGAAACCGCTCTCGCCTTCCGACGAATGTATCCGATCAACATGTGTGCATAGGTTGTCCATGGGTATTACTAGCATACGGTGTATTTCCATGGAAACTTTTAGTAATAAATTATTACTGATAACCGATAAATGGGCGTGACTGACATTTATAAAGTGCCTATTGTGCCTTTGCTTAATGACGCTGGATGCACATATAAAAAATAGATATATGGTATTTATTATATATTTTATAAATAGAATGGAATTTGAACAAGTGATAATGCGTAATATGTAGGTTGTACATACATATAACTGGAAAGAAGCAAACCCATTCACGTTTTGTGCGTATGTTTATCGTACGACTACACACGCGCCTCACGTGTTATTTCGAAGACAAGATAACTTCGTATTTATAAATTTCCCGTCCAAGAATACATTACAATTTCTACAATTTTAGCAAAAAAGTTTATTGTATATATTAAACTGCATCTTCCTGGAATTGGAGATTTTAGACCTTTGTATACATCACGACCTCCTAAATATAAATACAGAGCACCACTTGTCGATGCTTTTCGTATGTGATCAGTAATGCACGTTATTTGTATTTAAATTCTGTTCAATGAGTTTGTACAGAAAGCTAGAGCCACTGTACTCCCGTTTTATATCATTTTAAAATCACAGGAAAATTGTTGGCGGATAAACTGCAAGTGCATCATTTATATAGGAGACCGTGGTGTACCTACGTCTAAATCGAAGTAATAATAATAGAGGGCACCGTGGTTCTCATTTGTCTTTTTCCTTCAACTTATCTATCTTTTTTTATCTAACTTTTTTTTAAACATTAGCATACCTTGAACTATAAATATTTATTTAGGAGTACATTAATTAAAACGTCCACTATTTTGATTATCAAAGAGATTATTAGACACTACTACTTTACAATATTTTTGTCGGCTGTTAATGACTGGTGAAATCTGGTGGAATCTGATTTAATTCTTTTGCGTGAGAGTGTATATGCGAGAAAATTTTATCAGTAGAAAATGTGCGATATCATTCTCGTTAACAGCCTTTGGATTATCAAAAAACACGTGATGCAAGAACTGAGATGATACTCTGTGCACGCGAGGAAAATAGCTAAAAAGAATGTCGGCTGACGTCGAAATCGTGATACGTATGTGGAACGTTTAGAAATACTAAATATGTGTTAATAAACAACTTTTGTTATTTCGAAGGATTGTTTAAAGAGAATTGTTACATATTTAATATCTATTAATTGATTGTATAGCAAGGACGTTACATATAATGAAGCACTTTTATGGTGCTTTTTTGCGGATCTCCACCACTTTATTTAGAATACTTCTAAAATATATGGCTTCCATTTTATAAACTCGTACTTTCCTCACAATCTTCATATGTTTCCTATACTTAGGGTTGAGTTTTTTCATTGCAAATTAAAAGTAACAGAAAAGCCTTTCTTTACGTTTATACTTCTGTGAAAGTGGTTGTACACTTATTAATTTCTGAAAATGATTCCTCAAGAATTTAACTTTTCTCTTGGAAATAGTTTTGACCCAGGGAATTTAGTTCTGTAGTTTGTTGGGTTTTTTTCATTTAGAATGTTGGTATGATTATTCTATTTCATTGACTGTTCTACTCTGTGCGTTGATATTTTAATTTAAGGTATGTACCATTTGATTTGAAACGGTTTTATGGCAAGTAGTATGTAACAGGATGAATTAGCGATAATATTAGTAAGGAGAGATGGGGCACTTAACGTTATAATTGTGTGCCTATACCTCTGGTGGTCTGCAAACCCAACTAAACAGACTACCGCGCCAAATGTCATAGAGTAATAAGTTAAGCAATGTAATAACAAGTGTTTTTTTTCTGTTTTAACCGTTATCATATATATCTATATATCACGTTCAAACAGTTATTTTGATACCACTGCAAGTAAAATCCCAACATTTGCGTGTGCATATTATCTACACAATAACAAATGTGTATGTAAATTGTAGAGAAATTTTGTAACTGTACGTTTACGTACGAATTAAAAGCAAATAATCTGTTTTTTCCTAAACTGTTTACCATAGAATACTAAACAAAGAAAAAATATTTCTTGGTCGTTCGAATTTCGAAAACTAAACTTTGCGTACTCACTTAACGGCAATATAAAACAAAACAATGTGCAATCTTACACAAGCAATAAATAATAAAATAAGCGTGTAGTTATTGACAGCGATTGATTATGCAATAACAGCAAAAGCTAAATTCAGGTTTGGTTTATTTTAGGAATAAAAAGTACGTAACAAAGTTTATGCGTATACATTGGCCATATAAATGCTGGTGATCCCAAAAGTGTTATCTTACATGTAATTTTGAAAAGAAAAAGAATTTGGAATATCGGTCACATTTGACTCGAAACTCGAAAGTATCAATTTCGGATAAGAACGGACTGGGGATAAAGTTTTATGATAATTTGTAGAGCGAAAACACTTTAAGAAGTACATATGCATCATCTTGCGCAATGAGTCGATTTGTAACGTTTGTTAAGGGCTTTGATTATATACAGTACGGATGGATTACTAGACGAGACACAGAATAGATGAATAGAGACAGATATATTTATTTGACCGAAAATCAAAATGCGCATGCGTCGTTATTAGGTGCGTAGTCGAATTGTGTAAGTTTAAGCAATTTCATAACCTCTAAAACATGTAGATATAGACATATAACATATGTAATTTTGCAATAAGTTATGTTAGCTCCAAATCTACACGAAATTGTATTAAACTGAAGACACAATTAACGTTTTGTAAAAGCATTTGCTCTTTAAAATCTTTATTGTTGGCTAAATATGCACCGTTTTTTTCTATTCCGAGTAGTGAATTCACTTTAATCGTGTGAAGTAGTCCAATTAAAATTGACAGAAAATGACGCCGATATATTTGCAAACTTCTTCCAAGTCGACGTTGTAAATCATATTATACATAACCTTATTTATAGCTGAGTTGGAAAATTTGCGAACAAACCACGTTCAAAGGATGTACAAGGCGATTTAAACAGAAATTTCCTATTGTAATAGGGGATTACTACCTCACTTCTCCAATTTTTAAAATAGATTATAGCTTGTGTGGGCGGTTGTCAGGATGTTAAAATTAACACACACAGTTATCTTTACACAATTAATGAATTCTTTCTCATAACATTCTACCCTTTCTAGCGTTCTTTCTACACTCTGAAGTTACACGCGGGAAAATTTGAAATTCAAAATTATATCCCACACTTGATAAATTCTATGGGTTGGAGTATTTTGGTTACCCATTTACTTGAATACTTAACTTTCGTTAAGGTGGTCGTTATTATAATTGTTGATGAAGACACATACAAAAGTTGATGACGACCGGAATGAGCCGAAACGTCATACAAAAATTTCGAGTACACCATCATGACGCTAGAGGTAAAAGCGGAAAATGAGTTTTCTGGTTTTTTAAAAAGATCTCGATCTCCATTTTCATAACAGACACAAAATTTAACAACTTTTCCATATTTAAAGCTACATCTATTTCGATACGTAAACTCCATAATTTTCCATTTTGTTAGGGCGGACCTTGTTTTATTAGCTTCTAGGTTCTATTTAAGGAACTATTTCTCGTTCAGGAGCGAGTGGTATAAAAATGTTTATTGAAACGATCAGAAATAAGGCATAACTGATTTTTTTTTGCGTAGTCGCTAGTTTAGTTAAATAACATAAGTTAGTGCTACTCGAGTATTTTTATTAAAACGAAAGAAGTGAAAAACACCAGCCACAATTCTCTACACATATAGGTACGATGATTTAATTGCTGCTATTATTCCCGCTTCTTCTTTGTCTGTTAATCTCTAATTTCACTCTATTCAAATTGTTGAAAAATATCGACAAAATTGTGCAGTAGTAAGTGAGATTATTGCAACTCATCATGATAGACTAGTTAAAAAAGAATGAAGATCACATCCTCTTGGAAAGCGGTGCATCCACAATTGTTTCAGTAGACACGCTATTTCTTATCACCGAAGAGATTAATTTCGAAAAGTTGGGCAATCAGATCCTCATCCGTCAAAGCTAGCCGCTGACGTTCTAAGAAGAACGATTTCATAATACAAATACATAATCACGCCTACACTGACAAAGATTATCAGCCGATGTGGTATAAAGAGGAGTGTCAAGAGCAATCGAGCAGACAAACCGACGATTTCCTTCTTAACGACTACCAGTAGCTAGCAATCTCTGTTGCTTCTCTATTGCCGTTATTGTCATGGACTTAGTATTTTATTAAGTGCATGCACACATTAAACATTTCTTTCTTATACGAGAATGTTTAATTGATATTGCATTTAAGTACTCGGTAGTTGCCGCGTTTAATACTGTAAATTGTACTGCAATTTATTTGTTAATTTCTTCGTTTCTTCAACATCGATATGAACACCTCAATTTTCGTAGCACTTGTGTTCGTAACTTTATTTGCGTACGGTCAACAGGCTGAGGAGACATTAGAACTAGTACATGTGGTACGTTTTATATTTAATCTTGTAAAATAGTACTTTTAAAATTACTGGTTTTTTAATTTTTTAGTTTTTCCGACATGGTAGTAGGACGCCGGAAGAAAAGCACATTTACCCTAACGATCCTTACAAGATGGAAGACTTTCAACCAATGGGCTTTGGACAACTGACTAATGTAAGTTCTTACGTTGTTTCGAATATCTTTGATTATTTTATTAAAGATTATTTATGAATAAAACTCCTGTTATTCGTTCAAATTTTGACATATATACAACAGATAACCATCTGTTTGAACAAATATTATACAAGTAATTTAAACAATTCTTATGGTTATATTTATGAGCTATATTCTCATTTTTGGTTCTACCAGTAATTTGTGAAGAAATAAAGGTTTTGTTGTTGATTGTTAAAGTATTTTCTGACATTTTTGACGCGAAATATCATGCATAACCAAAAATTTTAAATCACAGCCCACTATTGTACTGGTAGTTATAGTTCGATGCTCTATAATTTTGCATACAATTACCAAAATTAAAGAATTATGACGTACTTTTAATTTTGGTGACAACTTGTTTAAATATGTACTTAAAGCGAGTTTTGCATAGCTTATTTGATATTCTTATAAAGTATATTGTCTTTTTTACCAGGCGAATCAATATTATGTTAGCGGAAAAGTGGGAATCAATTATTCAACATAAAAAAGATTTTATTCAAAATCATATACCTGTTCTTCTGTATTATTAGAACAGAAAAGGGGATGATCAAAAGCAGCATGTAACACCGTGATTCGTAATTCTCCGATAACATTCGTTACCTTTCATTCCTTAAAAATTCCAAATGTTAGATGAGGATATGGGAAGGCAGATGCTAGTATGAACATCTTCATTATCCATCTTGGTGCAAATGGGTGGTGTAGAAAATTACGAATGTAAAGGCCTTTCCATTTCCACGATCTAACGTATTAGAGGTTAACATAATTTTTACTCGCACCATGATATTTCTGAAATATGAGTTCGCACGTATCATTCGTTATAAAAAAATATGTCTATGTTGCTATGTGTTTTGATATATAAGCATTTTAAATAACTGTATTATAGCCCGTGATAGAACGATTTGAAGAACATTAGTATCCGTTCACCATAAATCCTTTTCTTTTTCATTTGCCTGTAAAGGGATAAATAAATATTGCAGGGTGGCAAACAACGGGCCTATCAATTGGGAAAATTGCTTCGCAGCATGTACGACACTTTCTTGGGTGATATATACACCGCAGATCTGGTAGAAGCAACTTCGACAGATTTTGACAGGACGAAGATGTCTGCCCTTCTAGTTTTGGCCGGTTTATTCCCACCATCTTCGTCCCAAATGTGGGACGATAATTTGTCTTGGATCCCAATTCCTTATAATTTCGAGAAAAACGAATACGATTATGTAAGTAGATATAAACAAGCGACTTCGTGGATTTCGATAAAAATAAATTTTGAAAATGCAGTTTATCAGAAGACCAACTGGTTATTGTCCCGCTTACGTGACCGAATTGGAAAGGGTTTATAATTCGAGCGCATATAGGAAAGTAATAGAAGCGAACAAGGATATCTTGATGTATATAGAAGAAAATGTCGGCAAACCGATTAGGAACTTAGACGATGTGTTTGGTGTGTTCCAAACGCTTACCGCCGAAGATTACATGAACTTCACCTTACCAGCGTGGAGCAAAACGATTTACCCCGAACCGATAAGTTCGTTGGCTGGAACGCAGTGCGATTTCGAGAACTACAACGATATCTTGAAGCGTCTAAATGGAGGTATTAACTTCGGTATTTTTAACCAAGAGATTGCGAAATTTAAAAAGAAATTTTTGAATCTTATCAGGTCGAATGCTGAAGAAAGTCATAGAGAACA
The DNA here is from genome assembly GCA_031763485.1 of Osmoderma eremita. Classification (NCBI taxonomy): domain Eukaryota; kingdom Metazoa; phylum Arthropoda; class Insecta; order Coleoptera; family Scarabaeidae; genus Osmoderma; species Osmoderma eremita. The sequence goes on from JARFOC010000010.1 coordinate 193,182, forward strand.
TGAGAGCTAAAGTCGAGGGCAGTCTGAAGCCAGACGGGAGAAAAATCTACCTTTATTCCGGACACGAAAACAACGTCATTAATATTCTAGCCGCCCTTAATGTTTTCAAACCTCACGTCCCAAAGTACAGCGCCGCAGCCATAATTGAATTGCACAAACTACCGGAAACGAACGAGTACCTCGTAAAGGTGAGTTAAATAGTAATCTGCAACTCTATCGTTACAAATATTTAATTTATGCGCGTGTCTGTGTCGTCTAGGTTCTCTACTCTAAGGACGTGAATAGCGAGCCGATCCTTCAGAACGTCCCGGGTTGTGAGAGTGCGTGTCACTTCGAGAAGTTCGTCGAAATAACTAAATCTCACGTACCCATAAATTATACGGCGGAATGCAGTTCGGAAACTTACCTTGCTTAAAGTATTATTGCTGATATGTAGGAATACATTCACCGTTTATCATCCCAATTACGCTCACAAGAGCGATAATTTAATGCTTGCTGAGTGTAGTTTAGCACAAATCAGTATTGATATCTTAAGGTAATTACAATGTTATGACTTTATTTTCATAAATTGCCAAGACGTTTGGACAAAAAAGAAAATTATTATAATAGATCAATTGTAAATTATTTATTAATAAATGTATATTACTGTATTATTGACGTTTATTATTTTTAAATATTCGTATAAATGGTCATAATGACGAATTCTCAGAGAAAAAGAATTGTACATAATATTATTTTGCGGGAAGATATTCTTCGATCTACAGACTTGTTCAAACAAAGTTTCAAATGAAAGTCACTCATCAAAATTACATACACCGCGGGAAATATGAATAAAAACCCTGTACATAAATACCTTTGATTGTAGGCTTGATTACAGATTGCAGTAGTCCCATGCAATTAAGTACTAATTTACTTTATATCTAATAAAGCAACCTAAAATGTAATAACAGAGTTTTTGCTTATTTTTTCTTAAACTTTGTTAACAGGGAATGGACCTAACACAAAAATTGCATCAATCCATTTATCGCCAAGCTTGCTAAAGGGCGACAGTATATATATTCTTTATTTATTTACGTAAAATTATACAGTAAATAATTTCTTCGAGGGTGATGATAGTGTAAATAACCAGCAATATAAACTTCTTAGATTCAATAAATAACACACTGGTTTATCAGAAAGAAACATCAAAAGTTTGACCTCTTTTGAGAGCTGTGTAAAAAGAAAATTGTTTACCTATACATTATTTTAGAAGAATTTAATAGTACCTACTGTGGTAACACTAAGGGCCGGTTGTACCAACTATAGTTAACCTTGAGTTCAACTGGACTAGGGTTCAAAGATGACGCTAGTTCATTGCCGTATCCGTTGTACAAACGCAAGTCGAGCCACGGTTAGTTGACCA